>CAVNYN010203601.1:0-39494 GCA_963692815.1 Nyctanthes arbor-tristis | reverse complement strand
CAAGTGAGCAAAAAGAAACCACCATTTGCGGTATCGTTGTCTAAGGTGTCTCTTCTGAGCATAATTTTACTTCTTATAGCGCTATCTAATCAGCCTCACAAAAATTATGCCAGAAATCAAGAAAAGAACTCTGCTTTCCTCAACAATCAGAGACATAAACACAGATAATCAAGCCTCAAAGATCGAATGCCCACCTTTGAAAACAACTCAATTTCGAAAACCCCGAGTTTGCTTATAGAGTACCTGGTTGAAGAGGAAAGGATTCCCAAGTAGTTGCATAAGAGCAATCAGTAATAATTTAAGTAATAAAGAAAGATATATAAAAAGTATAAATGGAAGTATGATGAGTAGTGCGAGGACTGATTGGGGTTCTTTAATTTACTACTGGGTATCAATGGCCAACTTGTATAGGCCGTAGGTCCAACATGGTAAAGAAACATTAATAATTGAACCCACTTTTTCAAGGGGTCAGTGAGACATGTAACAAATTTTTTGTCTCGTACATTGTCTCATGTTAATGTGGTTCTCCCCTTGTCAAATTTATGCTTTTTTTTACTTATCTTAGTGTTTAAGAATCTTCAAAAGAGGTTTGTGGACCATATATATCTTAATAATTATGTCAAAGTTAAGTTCATTTCACTTTAACTTTATAATTAAATGAAAAGAATCCAAAAGATTTGAAAGATAAGAAGATAAGATAAGATGAGATTGGAATATAAATTGGACAATCGATTAACGGCGCCATTCAAAATGTAAAGAAACCCATATCCCAAAATCTAAATGAATATATATTGTGTAATGTAAAGAGTAAATGATAAAAACTCGTGTAACGAATAGATAAGGAAATGCCCCTACTTTACACAGTTTAGGACAGATCGCAAACTTAATTCCTTTTATTTATATATATGTGTGTGGGTGCACGCGCGCGCATTGTTCCGAACAACTTTTTACGAAAAAACTTTCAGTAATTTATAAGCTTACCTACAGCAATTTATTGCATGAATAAATGAAAAATAGAAACCAAACCATATAGGTATAGGCTATAGCTCTTTGGGAAGAGAATGTATATTACAAGAGGACCAAAATTTAGTTACGGCCACATAGATTACATGCTTTAGAGAATCTTTATCTCCCATGACCAATTTTTTGTGCCATTTATCGTATTCAGAACTCATTCCTTAAAATAGGAGTTACATTTCGATATCTTTTTTTTTCTTTAAGGGATATATGGTGTATATGAAAACGTAAGCACCAAATATTTGTTGTCTTTATTCCACGAAATAGATAATAATAGTTATTGATTTAATTGAGGAGGATGTGATAATGCACTGATATCATATCATATGATTATTGTGAAAGATTTGGCTGTTGTTTTGGTTTGCCCTGTTTGTCTTTTCCTTTTGTTTTGCTGCTGTCTGCATGCAGATTGAAAATCCCGCCCTGCCCCGCCTCGCCCCGCTTGTGGGTACCATATTTTGAAAGTGTATGTATTTTGATCTTTTAACCACGACAAAAAAAAAAAAAAAAAGAAAAAGGAAAACTAATGTGTGTATATATATCTATTAAAGAACTTATTAAAAGATAGTTATGGTCAACGTATTTTGACTTGTTTAAACACGATGTTTTATATACATAATATAATAATTAATTAGCATGGCTCCTCTCAAACTAATAATAACAGCAACAGTAAAAACAACAATGATATATTCATGGCTATAGTCGGTATGCTCTAATCTTGATTAGAGTAATTGGTTTTTTGGTAAAAATACTAACTTGATTGCACTTTAGAAATGAAAATTCTCAAGCACCAATTAGATGGCACCTTATAACGTCATTCATTGATCCTTTCTTTTAAAAGAACTAATTAATAAAAAAATTAATTGATTATCTATTAGTGAGTGTCAGTTTGTCGGGCTCACCTTCACGTCAACAAGTGATGTCATAAGGTGCTATTCGATGGTGCCATAACAAAGCTCACTTCAGTAATTAATTTTTTAGGCAAAAAGAGAAAAGAACAAAAAGAAAAGTTTAAAATTCATATAGTATTATGTTTTTTGATATTACAAAGAGATTGTAAGGGGAATTGAACTCCTAATCAAAAGTGTAAAAAACCAATTAAAATGCGATTAGATCACATAAATTTTAAGTGATAAATTAGTTTAGGAATGTGTGCTTAATATGAACACAACTTCATTAATTGATTTCTTGCAACTGCTTTGACATGCTACGAATAATAAAGCTTTGTAGTCGCTGGAAAAAATGTTTGAGCAATGTACAGTCCTGAGCCGTGTGCTTTCTAGCTATCAAATTTCGATTATGCCCTAATTGGTTTCTCCATGCTTGCGTAAAGCATCTATTAGACTATTTGAGATTTAGATCTTTTCTTTATTTTTTTTTATTTTTATTTTTTTAAGGACAAAACTATCAATCATTGAACTAACCAGTGAATTAATAGGGAGGTGTTGATATTACTCTTAAATAATTGGGGCCCCTAAATCCACACAGAGTAAAGAACTAAATAAATAATAAATAACAATAAATAATCTACTCTAACATGGAGACATTACATTACTCTTAAATATTTAGGGCCCTTGAATCCACACCAAGTTCGACAAAGCTTTTCCGTGTAATAGACGATGTTGTAAAGAACTAAATAAATAAAAAAATAATCTACTCTAATAGGGAGATATTGCATTACTCTTGAATAACGGGGGCCCCTAAATCCACACTAAGTTCGATAGAGTTTTTTTCCTGTATTAGATAATATTGAAAATGACTAAATAATAAATAAGAAGAAATAATCAACTGCACGGGAATGTCCTATATAAAAAACTTACCTAAACAATGCTTAGGAACATTTAACCTCGAAACTTAGACCGCATGCTTTGTTACGCCTTGCATTTTATTACGTATTAATTGTACTTTTATCACACGTATTAGTGCACTTAAATGTGTCTTTACTAAAAAAAATGAATTAAAAAAATACACCTAAACTCAATTTTTGATTTTGACGCCTTTTTACTTCTCACCCTGGCAAAAATTTGCTCCACTTCTAAAAGCTTTTACCAAACTCCGCAAAACCTATGGCTTGAAATTCATTTACTATTTTTGTCATTGGGGCCCATAGGAAGTGTCTTAAAATTTGTAGGACGTCAACCTTGATAACATTTGTAGTTCACGAAATGTATCGACTAAAAATTAGTAGTTGTGAATAATAATAACATAGAGCAATGTTATTCATATATATGGTGTATAAAATTCATACACCTATAAAATGTGTTAGTTTAAAGAAGACTAGCATCTCACCCGTACTTTACGCAGGAAAATTAATTCTAAAAAATTTCAATAATAATGAACAATAAAATATTGAACAGATACTCGTTATCGAACTTATTTAATATTATTAGTGAACGGTTTAATAGTGTGTATCTTGTATGTAATATTATAAGTTAAATAATCTAATTTATTTAATATTATCAGTTAACACTCTAATAATGCATATCGTGCATTTATCATGATAACTGTATTCTCTCAATACTCATTCAAAAAAAAATTTCATACTCATAAGAAAATATTTACCCAACATATTCTTTTAATTGTATAATACCTCGTTTCTCCACATACACTTTTAACGGGGCGATATTTCGTTTTATTTTGTTATACCCATAATTCATATTACTATTTTTGTAAGATAATAACTTTAATTTAGTGCTAAGTTATTGATTATTATGAATTTTTATTTTGGGTTTAAGTAATTATATATGTGTGTGTGTGTGTGAGTGGGTGAAAATCAAAGAAAGATTTGACAAATATTTTTGTAGATAAACATACTCCTTTATAAGAAAATTTTCATTTTGTTAAAGAAACTTCCCATTTATGTAGTTGTAATAGATGCATGCCACATATATTTTAAAGTTATGTGTATTTCAAATTCACATAGCACGTATTCATACGTACCACATAAGTGGTAACTTTCAGAAAGTTCTTAAAAGGGATTCCTGGCTTATATACTCATTTAACGTTTTATTATAATTTAATTTTTAAACAATCTAACTTATTAAATATTATTAATTAATACTCTAATATTACGTATCAAGCATATACCATAACACCCGTATCAACTCAAAAGTTGTTCAGATAAAAAATTTTATACTCATGAGATCATATCTACTCCACATAGCCACAAGATAATACCTCATTTTATTATGTAAATATACCCAAAATACCCCGTTGATATTTTTTTATAGCAAATAAACAAATATAGAATCCTTTAAAAGTTGCATTATTTTAGAATAATTATTTTTACCGTGATACACGTATTAACTCAATATCGGCTCATATAAAAAATTACATTGTAGATATAAGAATATCTAAATTAGTAATATATATATGTATAAGATTTTGCTTTTATTATTTTTTCTAGCGGAGAATCCAACTTTTATATGTGTGGCTATATTGGCATACTACTATAGTAGTGACCTTTTTGGGTTTTTTTTTCCAATTTTTTTGTCATAGTAATAAATTCGATAACATATTTATGAGCCGATTGAAATTTTGTAAAAACATTTGTATTTACTTAAATTAAATAAATAATTTTAGAGTTCCTAAGTAATTGAGAAGTTTTTTGCAACCCACATAAAATTGGTTTCATAACAAATACGGGACATAAATCAATCTAGGCGAAGACTACGGTGTTATCCAAAAGGTATTATCCTAAAAAAATCATAGCAATAACTTTTAAAAAAATTAAAGTGTCATCTAGAAAATACATTAAAAGAGAAGAACTTCTTGAAAAATAATTTTAGGTAGGAAAAAGGTTGACCAACTTTGTTGTTTTAATATACAGATAGAATATAGGGTTAATTACACCTAACGTCCGCAACCTTTCAAGTTATTAACAATTACGTCTTTAACCTTTAATTTTACTTTTGGGCGTCCTTAACTTTTCAAATTGTTACACCTAAGGTCCTTGGGGCGGAAACTATTTATTCTTCTGTTAAGTTTGGGGGTATTATGGTAAAGTGCAAAAAATTAAATATTTTCATGTTTAAAAAAATAAAAAATATAAAAAGAGGGCCAAACGGCTGCCAGAAATGACAGCCAAATGGGGGTGTCTCCTTGTGTTGCTGGAAATGGTAGCCACTTTTGGCCGCCATTTCCGGTAGCACAGGGGGGAGACCCCCTCCTCAAACGGCTACCGGAAGTGGCAGCCCAGTAGCTGCCCCTTCGTTTTTTATTTTTATATTTTTTTAAATATTAAAATATTTATTTTTTTTGTATTATATTGTAGTACTCCTAAACTTAACGGAAGAATAAATGGTTTACATCCCAGAGACCTTAGGTGTAAGACTTTTGAAAGGTTGAGGACGCTCAAAAAGAAAATTAAAGGGTAGAGACGTAATCGATAATAATTTAAAAGGTTGGGGATGTTAGGTGTAATTAACCCTAGAATATATGAGGTTAAGGACATTTAAATAAAGGGTAAATTTCAAGAAAGACCCCTAACCTTTGCACTTTGAATCGCCTGGGTCTTTTATATTTTTTTAGCTCAATGGGTCATCAACCTTTCACAAATATACACAAACGGCCTCTACTAACGGAATCTATCCAAAATTCTGTTCAATCTCTGACAAAATTACATTTATACCATTATCCTTTAAATTAAAAAAAAAAGAATTTAAAAATATATAAAAATTAAAAAAAAAAGGGAAAAATTGAAACTGAAAAGGGGGAGGCAGTGAAGGGGGGAGTCTCTCCCTTTTTCTGCCTTTTTCCGGCAGATATTCAGCTGCTAGAAATGGTAGCAAATATCTGTCGGAAATGGTAGAAAAAAGTGGGAGACTCTCCCTTTTACTGCCAGCAGAAAAAAGGAGGGAGACTCCCCCCTTCACTGCAGAAACCAACAGTGAGTGAGGGAGTCTCCACCTTCTTTACTGTCGCTTCCAACATTCTGGTAGTGAAGGGGGGAGTCTCCCCCCTCTTTACTGCATTTTTCGACAGCTGAAGCTGCTAGAAACGACAGTAAAAAAGGGAGAAGTCTCTCCCATTTTTTCTGCCTTTTTCCCACAGATATCCAGCTGTCGAAAATGGCAAAAAAAATGGGGGATACTCACACCCTTTACTGCCATTTTTCAGCAGTGAAGGGGGGAGTCTTCCCCCCTCCCCCAAATTTAGCTGACGGAAAAGACAGTGAATTTGTTCAACTTTTTTTCCTTTCCTTTTTTATTTTTTTATATTTTTAAATTCTTTTTTTAATTTAAAAAGATAAAGAGTATAAAAGTAATTTTGTCAGAGATTTAATGGAATTTTGGATGGATTCCGTTGGAAGGAAATCTTTTGTGAATATTTATAAAAAGTTGAGGACTCAGCACGTTGAAAAAAAGGTTAGTGACCCAGGCTATTCAAAGTGCAAAGGTTGAGAACCTTTTGTGAAATTTACCCTTAAATAAATATATAAAGAGTATGTACAAATTATGTACATATAAGATATGTACAAATGGTATTTTCCCAAAAATTTAAATGAATGACCAATGTGGGTGGCTTTTACATTGTATACATTTGGCATGATCTTAACCACATTGAGCCGCTTATAAGCTGCGTGTGATAAAAATCTTTAGTAAAGCATTGTAAAATATGTAGCCAAATTTAATTTTAATTTATTTTGTAATTACCAAATGTGCACTGAGTGAAACTATCCAGAAGTTGAATTGGTATTACCCAAGAACTAAGGGCAAATTGGTTAATTCAGTTTAGCCAAATGAAACATAAAGGTTAATTATATACGCTCTACTATTTTTGTTTCGTGCACTACACCTTAATTATTTAAAAGGTCTTTAATGTTTATTTAATCTTATAAATAACTATATCCTTAACTTTTCCATTATTTAATTGTTATAATTCATTTTTCATAATTAGTAAATTTTTCTATACCAATAATAACTCCTGCCCAAAAAATTTCTTTTAAGTGTCAAAAAATTTATTTATTTCTGAGGGCCCCTAAAAAGTAAATAATAACAAATATTGAACTGCGAAATATATACATATATGCATGACCTGAAGAATGCAAATATAATATTTAGATTTAATTCATTATTTATGAAGCAAGTATACAAAATTAATAAAGATTAATTATTATGAAAAATAGAAAAAGGTGAGGGAGATAATTGTAGCAATAAATAAAGGTGAAGGCATTTAGTGCAATTGAAATGTGACGTACCAAGTAAAACTTGTAGCGTGATTATAATTAGCCAAACCTTAAAGTGAAAACAAAAGTCAAGCCATTATTTTTTATTTTTCTTTCAAAAAATACCAAATAAAATAATATCTTATGTCAGTTTATAACGTTTCAATTTATAAATAATGGTCGTGTGTCGAATGCGCTAAAATAATAAGTACCTTACTCAACTAAAATTAGAATAACTTGTAGAAATGAAGAGTAAGGGTCGAACCCACAGAGAACGTTGGATAAATCAAAGTGTCTTGTGTCAACTAGTAAAAAGGAGAGTTTTTGTAAAGATTGAATTAAAATTAATAAAAGTAAAAGAAGAAAGCAACTAATAAAGAAGATAAAACACACACGTTAACTCCAGTTCTCGGTTTAGTTGTGCATTTTACATAAAAGATAATAATCAATTGTAGCGTTGTTCTTACTTTCTTGTAAAACTATTAACTCTAGGCAACAAGAAGCTCTGCTACCCGGATTTTCCTTTAAGTATATTTAATCAAAATACACTCTTCAATTAGACCTAATCGTTTGGACAACCTAAAATAAGCTCTCTAGATTTAGAACAATGATTTCATTACGAATTAGGAAAATAAGTTAATCTGGGCAATAAATTCACAAGCTTGATCTATTTAACTTAGGTTGTATTATCGCTAATAATTAACAATCATTAGTTGCTACTTAAGAGTCAGGAGGAACAACAATTAAGGATTGAAACCCCAATTTTAGCAATAGAAAATCAATTGCTCAATATAGCAGGCCTAAACTAGATCAAACAATCAATATCCATAAACATGAAAAATGGAATAACACAGGCAATTCCACAAAAGAGTAAGAATCAACATTAGTAAGATTCAACGTTACTATAGTTGATTAATTAAGCGCAAGAAGTATCAACAACGTCCCCTTGAACCAGAGGAAAAAAGAAATAAACCTTATTCCAAACTTTGTCTTTTAAGAAGAAAAATAAAATCTATGAAGTTGTGTTTTGTTGTGTATGGAGATGTGTATGTGAGTTGTGTTTGTTATTCCTATGACTCAACCCCTTTATATAAGGTCTGAAAACCCTAAGAAAACTAGTAAAAATTGTGCAAAAGTAATACTATAAAAAGACTCCTAAAAGAACAAGGAAAAACAAAGGAAATCTCACGCGAAATGGTCAGGGCTGTTGCAGTGATGAGCAGGGCTCCCGCCCTACATATTCTGTCCAAAATCAACAACATTCGGGTGGGTGCACTGATCAGACAGTGCACAAGCACTGCATCTTTTGTTCGTTTCTTTTTGGCCCCTTAGGTTTTGATATCTAACGCCTTAATCCCTAATCTCCAAATTTCTTGCAATATTCGCCCGTTTCGATTCTTTTTTATTATTTCCTTGATCCTACAATAAATAAACAAACTACAAATAAATAAATATTTTAACACAATAAAACATAAAATGAACATTAGTATGGAGAAATTAAACAATCTAATGAATCATCTATCAAATAACTTGACTATAAAAAGTTGCCAAACACGCACCTATTATATGGATGTTAGATGTATCATTGGCACTAGAAGTAGGGATGTGGGATGGAAAAAGGTTGCTCCAATCAAGGAAGTTAGGTTTCCTAATGAATTTCATCTGTTGGATTTGTTGATTTCATACCTGAACGACATACGGATCATATGTTTGTCACCGTTATAGGATAATATAAGCGAATGGTTCGATCATGACACTTGCAACACCTATAACTGAACACTAAAAGTCAAACAAAAAAGATATTTACTCAGTCTCGAGTTTGAGATTGGTGTTAAAAAAATAAGATATTCAATTATCAATACAATCTAAAATTATGCTTCTATAATCAATTCTTTAAAAAAAATGAAAAGAAAAAAGATGGAACTTTGTGACAAACTGACAATTTACAGTTAACAAAGCCAGAAAAAATGCACCAGATAGCCTGTAATGGAATCTAAGGTGGTCGCTTTTGAAAGATATTGACAACCGCAAGACTTTCATTAAAGGTGAATTCATTATTACAATTATTGCTGAGTGTTTTTCCTGACTTCATCATCACGGCTTCCATTTATTGAACTAATTTATTTATCTTTGTTAAAGTGTGTTAATTTTATATTATTTGTGGCCAACACGTTGTTATCATTGGGTAAATAATTATTGAATTAGGTACATAGCTAATTATCTTTTTGCCAGTAAGGCCTACTCTATTTGATTAAGGGACTAGGTTTAGATACTAAAATCTAGAGGTCTCGGGTTCGATTCTCTAATATAGGTATTTTCTATATTTTATTGTAAGGTGTATTCTCACTATATGTGAGTTTGTGTTGTTGATTTTCTTGACGTTGCGTTTCAGTAGGATAAATATCTATACGCATTTATGTGGCTATAATACAGATTTATAGTTATACTTCCAAGAAAAGCTTAATTATCTTTATCGAAGTGGGTTATCTTTATTGAAGTGTGCTAATTATCTTACAACATGTTCATCAGTAGGTATAGAGCAGTTGCTTTCTTCAGTTTAATCACTTCCAATATATTCAATTTTTATCTGTGGTTGTTTTCTTGAATTAACAGGTAGCGTGCTATGTGGTTTTATCATAGCTTGCTATATGAATGTAATCTTTTTTATACGATAAATGATTTTGAAGATTGCATCAATAAATATGATATTAGAACAGAAGAACTAATTGAGAAACTGAAAATGACAAGAGATATTGTGTGTTCGCTTCAAGGATTCTAAGACAGTGAGTTCATACCTAATTGATGCCATTTAATTTCCATATGAAGCATGTTGAAGATTCATAAATTACTTGCATATTTCTTAATTTCTTTAAGATATTTATAATGATACTTAACTACGATTAAAAAATAAATAATTAGTTTTCCTATAAGAACCATTCTAAGTAAGTTAGTAACTTACTTTTTTGACAAAATTTCATGTACGTGTGCATATATTATGAATACGTGGTTCTCTAGACTTTAGTCAGGATGTATCCTGTCTAACTACTTAAACAATTATTCTGGTGTAAAGTGTAAAGCGACCTAGATATGTCTAGCTCGAGTATGAATGCAGAAAATAAATAACACCAGATATGTTGACGCGAAAATCCAAAAAATGGAAAAACCACGGGTACTATTGTCACGAGACAAACCAATCCACTAACACAGATAAAAATTTAGTACAGCTCGAGAGAATTAGTGATATTGTAATATACACTAAATATTCAAAAGGAAAACTTATACACTTTACGCCTTTTGACATGTGAGAGTGACAACATGTGTTGCTCGTATCTCTTGCTCTTGTGCTCATACGGGAACATACATCAAGTTTGTTAGAGATCACCTTAACTCATCTTGGGAAACAAGACCTCCTAAACCTCTTCAACCTTGTGTAGATAATCCCTCGCACATATATATTGATCTTCTATCAATGAACTTTGAAGGGTTGCCAAACAAACACAGTTTAAGACATGTAAGTCCGGTTTTGCAAATATAAAACTCGCGGGGTATAACAGTGTTTGTTTTCTCTTCTTGGTCGAGCTTTAGAATAATGCAAGAATGCTTGGCTCAACTCCACGTCTTCCATCTAGTCGACCTACAAGAGAATATATAGAATGGTCTTTGAATTCTTGTGTAAGACAAGAATTAAAGAGGCCGAATCGATGTAAAAATAAAACATAAGGAAAGTTAGAATTCCATAATACCATAAATATAAAACTTTCCAAAGTTAAATTAAACTTGTCATGCAAGAAATTAAATCCTAGTGGAATAAGGTAACTAGTGTATAACATAAACTAAGAAACTTTGACATTGCATGAAACTAAAGTTCTTGATCCTCAAGTAAGGTACACACGCTCCAACCTTCCCTTTCGGCCAAGACATAAAATAAATTTGCATGGTAAAATAAATATAAAATGTAAGAATAAGTCATGCAATATTCGTAACACAATTCAACATATATTGACACTTAAATAAAATTAAAAAAATTAGTAATGCAAACACATTTTGTACTAAAAATCTCCTCTTTTGACTTTTCTAATTTTTCAAAACAAAGTAGTAGGAGCTCAAGATGTTAAAAATTTCCTAAGGGTTACAAAAAATTTAAGCAATAAATACTCTCCTTTAGTAAGAAAACTCCCCCTAAGATATATCAGAGCAAAACATGTAATCGGGTTCAAAGCAAACAAAACTATGCTAGATATATCATGTTATGCTACTATTCCTTCTTCCCCTTTTTGACAAAGGAGAAAACCTAAATGTATCCTATGAAAAACGTCAGTAAGAACAGAGCTAAAGATGTGAAACTCATATCAAAGCTCAAAACAGTAATTCTTGCGTTAAAATGTAGTAGCAAATATAAAGAGTTTAAAACTTGTAATCCAACAAAATAATAAAACACAAATTAAAAACATAAAAACATAAATTTAAATGATTGTTTCAAAAAACATTAAATGCTTTTTAAGAACTTCTTCCTTCCTTCATTCAATGTTTCTTCTATGCTGTCAAGTTTCAGTCAAATTTCTTTGACTTCTTAGATTTTTTTCAGCTTCTTCTCCTAATTATCATCTTTTTCTGCTAGTCTTTTTTTATCCTTTTGTGGGGTAACTATCTTGATGTATATGGCTTTAGGTCTACTGCTGCTGGATCTGCTGCATCCTGCTTCTGACTTGCTACTGCTTGAGGTCAATTGCTTTTAGGCATGCCCTGAGGAAATCTGCAATGTCGTCATCTTTGTAAGCAAATGTTTGCCCATTCAATAACAGACAATGAACCATCAAACTGCATAAAGGATTGAAAGAATTTAAAAAGTCAGAATGTAAGTGCTGGAAGTTAGTAAATTGTTTCATGAATTCTGATAATTCAGCTTCCAGTCTGGATAGATGCTGCTTCAGTTCCTCTGCGCCCAGTTCTACTGATGCCACCGTAGCAACAGATTGTGTTGTATGTTTGAACATTTTAGCACAATGATCCATTCTAAGAAGAGCTATAAGTTGTGACCAAATATCCCGTTACATATCCTCAACTCCCTGATCTTTCAAATACTGATAAATAATCCATGGAAAAGGAAGTTTATAGGTTTTGGAATGCCTAGAACCACTACTAAAAAATACAGCTCTTTATCACATCATACACATGCTGCCCCCAATCAAGTGCTCTCAATATGTTCATTTTTGTCTTGTAAGTGAGTGGTTCTAGATTTGTCATTACAAATTTATGTAGCAGTTTATATCTTAAAGACATATGTGCTACCCTGAATTCAGATATTCTAGCTGGCCAATTAGTTTCAATCAGCTCCTGGGCTATCTCATTATTGGATATATTCTGCTCAGTGTTCTTAGTTATATCAAAGTGCCCAGCCCCTATCCAGCTTCTCAGACTTTCTGAAGTAAATCTCACCATTCTCGACCTCATATATATTTTGGATGTAAATGAGTATTTAGAATCACCAAGATTTTTAGGAATATTTGCCAAGAATTCTCTAACAACAGTCTCATTAGCCTTGCCATGACAGTCAAATAATTTTTCAATCTTGAAAAATTTAACAAACTCCCTTAGACCAAACTACTCAAAATTTCAAAACATAATCCTCCATTTATATTGAAATTTTCTAAAAATCACATATTTTTTGAAGTTTTACAGTTCTGGAATCATGAAAATGGAAGTTATAACGAATGAAAAAACCTCGTACTGTCTTGATCTCAATGTGCTTGAAGTCCTTTGGATCATCAGGATGCGTTCTGACCTCGTCTGAATCTTCTAGTGAAGTGTCTTCCCCAGATACATCCTGGTAAGGTAAGTCCTCTTCTGATTCTGATTTTAATTGAGTCCTCCTCTTTGGACTCCCAATGACTATCCTTTTGTTCTCTGTCTAGTAGGAATTTTTCTGGTTGGTTCCATCTTCTGGTTTCCCTTTCTGATGTCTGCCCTTTTCTTTTTCTCTTTTTCAGAAAATACCTCAATTACCTCATCATCACTAGAAAATACCTCAATCTCCTCATCATCACTAGAAAATTCCTCATAATTTTCCTCTTTCTGCTCAGCCTCATACGTGCTTTCAGATTTTTCATTAACCTTTTTTGATTTCTGCTATTTGTCAGGAGCGATGTATCCTCCTCAAATGCTTTCAACTCTGATTCCCCAGAATTGTCAAGATCCTTCTTCTTTAGATTCTCCTCTACAGAATGCGAAGAGGATTTATTCTAATATGCCATCTCCACTGTCTCCTTCACTGGAGATTTTCTCTATTTCTCCTCAGCAGACTGGTTTTACACTTGATTTGTTTCCTTTTGCTATTGATTTTTCTCAAAATCAGTAGGGTTTTCGTGATCCCTAGCAATCGATTACAAAATCTCTTGAAGATTTTGGGCTTCTTGAAGAACTTCATCATGTTGACCATGCTGCATTAGAATTTCTGGTAAGTTGGTAGCCTGTTCAACTTCTGGTGCTTGTGGATTTTACTGTTTGACAACCAACGGCTCCGGTGGCACTGGAATCTCCAGCGGCTGTGGCTGTTCCTGATTTTCCACTGCGAAAGGATTTTTTACTTCTCACTTAAACAATATCATCGCCCAGAGAGGATCTGTTTGGTACGCAATTTCTACTTCTCACCTCTCTGGTGAAGGTATTGGTGTTGGATCCGTCTGATCAACGGTTTCGACTTGAGGAACTTCTGCCTGTGGTTGTGCTGGAGAATCAATGTGTGCTTGATCCTCCCTCGACTGTGAAGGTTACGAGGACCTTCGTCTGATCTGTCTTTCTTTGAATTTTGGCCCCCGCGACCACCACGTCCTCTTCTGCCCCTGCCTCAAGCACTTATTCAGGTAGTAGATTTTCTGGCCATAGTTTCTGTGATAGAATCCTCAAAAAGAAACACACAAGAAAACTTTGGAAATTTTGGAGAATGTTAGAGCAGTTTGTCTTGAGAATGGAAGTTTTCAGTTAGGGTTAAGAAAAAAAGGAAAGTTTACATAAATAAGAGGGAAACTAAAAAGTCTGTAACGTTGGTTTTCAAAATTTGCCCGTTAGATATTTAAAAAATTGTACGAGTGATTTACCTGTAATTACCACAAATAGAAGCTCAGCCAGATGTATGCTGCTTAACCCGCCAACTAAAGTACGAGATGCATCTAGGCTAAATTCATAGAGGCAAACATGTGCAAATGTAATGAACCAACATAAATTCAATTCGCAGTACCGAATACTTCCCAAAATACTTGTTGAAGTTCACACCATGAAGTATTCAGCCAACTGAACTGTTCTCAGTAGAAGGAATTTATTTTTTAATAGAATTTATTTTGAATTTATCCTTTTTATGGTCAATCTTGACACCACTTTATACCTTGTGAGGACCTAACTTATTGAGTCTTATGAGTGATGCTCGAAAAGACCAATCATCATCTGAACAACTCTTATAAAAAAATACAACTTTTAAGTCATTGGCTTGCTCGACTTTTTCTATAATTTTGAGCATTGTCTTCTGAGAGTAAAAGTAATTGCACGCACTTTGCCCTTACTAACTCTACCCCTTAGACATTATTAGTCTTATGTAGTGCCGAAGAGTGTAAATACTAACCATAGGTCTACATCAAAATTATGACTATCAATCAGTTACCCCTTATAGTGCAAAGCAGGCATAACGTATTCTACCCTTATTTTATGCAGTTTATCTTTATCGAGCAAGGAGAACTAATTTTGACTGATCTTTTCAGGATGCGTCCTTCTCTAGGTATCTCAGTGATATCCTACACATATATAAGTGATTTGATTAATATGATCATGAATGACACACAAATCACACAATAATATGAAAAATGCAAAGAATAAAAACTTTCTGTTTTTCTGAGATTTTCTCATTATTCAAATTTTTTTTATGTACATGCAATGCAGTTTTTCTTTTTCATGGTGTTGAGCCTACTTAGGCTATATACAAATGTCAATCTATTTTTTTAAGCCTTCAAACCAAGATGCATCTAATGCTTTAGTTAACAGATCTGCAAGCTGATCTTGTGTCTGAACAAACTCCAAGGCAATCACTTTCGGTTCAACCGACTCTCTAATAAAATGATGTTTTATATCAATATGTTTAGTATTAGAGTGTTGAACTGGATTTTTGAAAATATTTATAGTACTTGTGTTATCATAGAAAACAGTGGCCTGATATTGTGAAATTCTATAGTCCTCCAACATTTGTTTCATTCATAGAAGTTGTATGCAACAACTTCTTGCAGCTATGTATTCAGCTTCTGCTGTAGAGAGTGAAATGAAATTTTGCTTTTTGCTTATCCAGGCAACCAGGTTGTTTTCCATGTAGAAACATCATCTTGACGTACTTTTTCTGTCATCAACATTCCTAACCCAATCTGGATGTGAGTATCGAGCAAGATTAGCATTGATATCCTTAGAAAATCATATGCCATACTCTGTCGTTTCACTGACATATCTGATAATCCTTTTAACCGCAGCTAGATGTATCTCTCAAAGCTTTGACTGAGACCTTGCACACGCACCTACACTAAAGGATATGTCTAGCTTGCTTGCTTTCAGATAGAGTAAACTCCCATTCATGCTACGATATAAAGTAGGATCAATCTCTTTTACATGATCATCCTTCGATAATTTCAGATTAGTAGTCATTAGAGTTCTCATGAGTTTAGAATCTTCTAACATACTTTGTCTGAGAGATAAATACGCCAGATATGTGATGCTTCACCTGTAATCCCCGAAAGAATGTAAGTTCACCTATCATACTCATTTCAAACTCAGTTTGCATTGTCTTGAAAAATTCCTTTATCTTGGCTTCTGATGTTGATCCAAATACAATATCATCCACCTATATCTGAGTAACAATGATTCCGTTCTTCAATTGCTTGATGAATAAGGTCTTGTCAGTACATCATCTATTGTAGCCTTGTTTAAGAAGGAAAGTGGTGAATCTTTCATATCAAGCTCTGGGAGCTTGTTTTAAGATCGGAAGAGCGTCGTTCCTCAACTTGTATACATGATGAGGATACTGTGAATCAGTGAATCCTGGTGGTTGCTCAACATATGCTTCTTCATTCAAAATGGCATTAAAAATGCACTCTTCACCTCCATCTTATATAACTTGAAATCCATATGACATGCTACTACAAGTAGTAATATTATTGACTCAAGTCTGGTTACTGATGCAAATGTCTTATCAAAGTCTATCCCTTCTATCTGGGTATAGTCTTGAGCCACACGTCTTGCTTTGTTCTTCATAATCTTATCTTGCTCATCATACTTGTTTTTAAAGACCCATTTAGTTCTAATAACATTGCCATCATAGGGTCTTAGCACTAATTCCCAAACTTGATTCTTTTCAAACTAATTCAGCTCTTCTTGCATTGCTTGAACCCAATTGTCATCAGGTAATGCTTTTTTTATATTTTTAGGTTCAACCATTGAGATGTAGCACATGTGACCAAATTCTTGTTGAAATCTTTTTCTGGTTACCATCCCTTCTCTTCTAGATAGGACATTGTCAACTGGATGTGCCTTTTGAATTCTGGTAGATGGTTGACTTCTTGGTTTTGGTTCTAATTCAGGTTCTGATTCAGACTCAGATTCTGCAGTTTGTTCATTTCGACCTCAGCAGGATGTATCTCACCCAGGATCAGCATGTCCTGATACGGTTGACTGGGGGAATGTGTCTTGACTCAGTTCTGTTAGTCTGATTCTGTACTGTGATGACGTCCAGATTTTCAATTTCAGGTTCATGTGAATAAACAGAGTAGTCAGCAGTATCATCAACTTTAACATTTAAAGACTCAACAATGTTTTGAGTACGCATATTATAAATTTTGTAAGCCCTAGAATTCTTAAAATATCCAACAAAGACTTTTTCATCAGATTAGACATCAAATTTACCTAGGTGATTTTTATCATTCAAGATATAACATTTATTACCAAAGACATAAAAATAGCTCAACCTAGGTTTTCGGCCTTTCCAAATTTCATATAGAGTCTGATTAGTTCCAAGTCTAAGTGTTACTCTATTAATTATGTAACATGCAGTGTGCATAGCTTTAGCCCATAATTTAGCAGGTAATTTTTTACTGTTAAGCATAACAGATCGGAAGAGCACACGTCCTATAAGTTCCTATTTTTTCTCTTAACTACATCATTTTGGTCAGGGGTCCTTTGTGCAGAAAACTCATACATGACACCATATTTTTCACAAAAATCAGAAAAATAAGAATTATTCGACATTTTGCTATGATCACTTATGATTCTTTTCAATGTAACCCCTTAATTAGATTTCTCATTTGAGAGTTTCTAGAACAAAACACAAAATCTGTCAAATGTATCAGATTTTTCTCTAATGTAATCAACCCAAGTATATCTAGAAAAATCATCAACACAGATATAAATGTACCTCTTACCGCCTATGCTTTCAGTTTGGATAGGACTTATAAGATCCATGTGTAAAAGTTCCAAAGTATTGGAGGTAGATAGGTGCTGATATGTTTTGTGTGAATTCCTGATTTGCTTACCTTTCTGGCATGGTTCACATATACTTTCAAGAATTGTTTTCAATTCTGGAATACCTCTAATAGTTCTACTTTTTGGTCAATCTGAGTAGACTATGATAGTTTATGTAACCCAATCTCTTGTGTCAAAGTTCTGCAGGGTTAGTACTAGCAATTTTGCAAATGAGCTTTAGATTCAGAATATAACATTTGTTACTAGACTTAATACCTTTGAGTAAAGTTTGCCCAAGTAAGTTAGACTCAATATCAAGATAAAAAACTTTACACTCAATTTCAGAAAAGAGTATTCTGAGATTATCATCACACAATTGACCAGCATTCAAAAGATTACCTTTAAATCAGAAACAAATAAAACATCTTTTAGAGTGTGTAAGCCTTCAATGTAGATATCTCCATATCCCTCAATGTGACCTTGTTGTCCATATCCAAATGTAACTAAACATGTTTCACCTTTGTGTAAATTAGACAGCAATTCCAAGTCACCTGTCATATGTCTAGAATATCCACTATCAAAATACTAAGTGTTAGGGGTTAAAGCACTTAAAAATAGTTTCACAACATAACTCTTGTACTCACTCTTTTTCACCCAAACATGTTTTATCTTACCTTTTGCTTCAGATATTTTAACTTTGTGTCTGTTGATCAATTTTATGTATTTTTTACAGTTAAAAACATCATGACCAAATTCATCGTTTACCTGTCTAATCTTACCATACACATTGGAGTTCTGAACTGGCCTAACAGTAGTAGGTTGAATTCTGATATTCTGTTGTTGCTATTTTCGTGGAATGTTCTTCTGAATAGTTCTATTCGACGAGGGTCTAGACGTATCCTACTTGGGTCCAGAATTCTGCTTTTGTCCTGCAGGTTATTTTTGGAAGTTTTTCCTTAATTCTTTCACGAAAACTGCCTGCTAGACAACTTTTCCTTTTTCTTCATATCCTAGTCCAAATGTACCCCCTAGAGGTTTTCCATACTTTCGGACTTCATTCAACCTTACAGCTCCAATTGTCAATTGTCTCATCCTTTCATTGGCATGCTCCAGATTAGTTTTTAGTTGATTGATCTGATCATCTTTTTGTTCAATCGATTTGTGCAGACCTCTCTTTTCATCATCAAAGAATTCCATCATGACTAGAAGCATGTCAGATTTATCTTTTTCTACTACAAATTTATTCTGCAATGTTGCACATTTTGGATAGGATATCTCCTCACTTGTTGATGGTTTTGTAGTGTTAGCAGTGAGGCAGTTCGTCGAACTTGTTTGAGGTTGGACATGTGCTGTCAGAATAGTAATCTTTTCTTGTGATGAAGTTTCTGATGTTGATCCAGACATGTCCTCTTCGTCTTCACTTCAGGTAATTTTCATTGCTTTTTTGCCTTTCTTCTTTTGAGTATTTGCACATTCTACTACAATATGCTGGTAGCCTTCACATTCATTGCATCTTATTCTGCTAGCGGTTTGTGTCTTAGGAATGAAGTTGCTCCTGAATTTTATGTATCTAGATAGATTTCCTCTGGTGATTTTGTTGTTGTTCACCATCTTGCTTCTTATTTTTCATATGATAAGATCTTTGAAGTTTGTACTGATTTTGGAATCTCCTACTTTTTTGTTGTTTGTTCTTCCAGGACTTCTTGAGTTGTTTGGTAAAAAGCGCCATGTTTTCTTCATCGTCAGTATCCTCTTCAGTTTCAGATTCTTCCACATTGCTCTTGAATGCAATTCTAGACTTCTTCTCCTTTTTCCTTTTGGATATATTCAGCTCGTATGTTAATACGGATCTCACAAGCGCTTCAACCTTTATCTCATTCACATCTTTGCAGTGACCTTCGTGTAGAATCTGTTTGGCAAATATCGGAGGATGTTTTTTACAATCTTCCGTTCAGAATACATCTTGCCCAGAGCCTGTGCTTGATTGGGGATTTCACACAACCTAGCATAGTAATCCTCAAATTCTTCATTGTCTGTTGTTGTGATTTACTCAAACTCAAGAGTGAGCATCTGGAGCCTTAAGGACTTGACTACAATTGTTCCTTCATTGGAAACTCGTAGAACATCCCAAGCTTCCTTAGTAGTCCTGCAATTAGTAACAAGTCTGAACTGATTTTGATCTATAAAGGAAAACATAGCATTTAAAGCTTCAGAATTCTATCCACATGCAGTATTTTCTTCAGTAGTAAATTGAGCATCAGACTAAACAGAGATAGTACCATCTACAGTAGTGACAGTGAGTATTGTGTAACCAGTAATAATATATAAGTCCAAGCCCTTTTATCTATAGACGGAATATAAATTTGCATGCGACATTTCCAATATATAAGTGAACCCGCTCTGATACCAACTGTGAATATGTAGTTCTCTAGACTTTAATCATGATGTATCTTTCCTAGTTACTTAAACAATTAATCTGGTGTAAAGTGTAATGTGACTTAGATATGTCTAGCTTGAGTATGAATGCGGAAAATAAATAACGCCAGATATTTTGACGCGAAAACCCTAAAACGGGAAAAACCGTAGGCACCGTTGCCACGGGACAAACCAATCCACTAACACAGATAAGAGTTTAGTACAGCTCAAGATAATTAGTGATATCGTAATATACACTAAATATTCAAAAGGAAAACTTATAAAAAAACTCACTCTTTACGCCTTTTGACATGTGACAAAATGTGTTGCTCGTATCTCTTACTTTTGCACTCATATGGGAATGTACATTAAGCTTCCTAGAGATCACCTGAACTTATCTTGGGAAACAAGACCTCATAAATCTTTTTAACTTTGTTTGGATAGTCCCTCGCACATATATATTGATCTTCTATCAATGCACTTTGAAGGGTTACCAAACAAACACAGTTTAAGAAATGTAAGTCGGGTTTTGCTCAGGGTATGATAGTGTTTGTTTTCTCTTCTCGGTCGGGCTTTGGAATAATACAAGAATGCTTGGCTCAACTCCACGTCTTCCATCTAATCGACCGACAAGAGAATATATAGAACGGTCTTTGAATTCTTGTATAAGACAAGAATTAAAGAGGCCGAATCCATGCAGAAATAAAACATAAGGAAAGTTAAAATTCCATAATACCATAAATACAAACTTTCCTAAGTTAAATTAAACTTGTCATGCAAGAAGTTAAATCACAACGGAATAAGATAACTAGTATATAACAAAAACTAGGAAACTTTGACATTACATGAAACTAAAGTTCTTAAGCCTCACGAAAGGTACACACGCCCCAACCTTCCTTTTCGGCCAAGACATAAAATAAATTTGCATGCTAAAATAAATATAACACGTAAGAATAAGTCATGCAATATCTGTAACACAATTCAACATACTTTGACACTTAAATAAAATTAGAAAAATTAGTAATGCCAACACATTTTTTACTAACATATATCAAGAAAGATTAAACAGTATTCAAGTTAGTAATAGAGCTCTAAATTGTCTTGGAAGGATAGGGTTTAAAATTTTCAAAGCTCCAAAGCAAGAAAAAGAATCAGATATACAAAGTTTTCTTCATGATCTACCTTAATATACTGTGATGTGTAATTGGTGTTCGACGAGGTTGAAATCTAATGATGGTTTGATCATGATATGACAAGCCATATCTATTGTAAATTTTGAATTAGACTGCCTTCAATTAGTCTCCAGTGGCCCAGGCTAAAATTGGATTTCAAGTTTCATCACAATGCTCTGATCCTTCATAAGATTTGTGATTTTTTTTTAATTATTGAATGTGCTAATGGAACTTGTGAGTATGTTCCTCACGGAAGGAATTTGGTTGTCTATATCGTTGCCAAGTGTGCATTATCTCATAGTTCTTTTTCTAGATGGATAAATTGTACGCCGAGATGACTTAATTCAGTAATTATCTGGAATGGAATAAAAATTTATCTGGCTCATATGGAAATCTTATGTAAATGTTATATAAAATTTTCAAAGCTTCAAAGCAAGAAGAAGAAACATTTAGACAAATAGTATTTGGAAGGAATTGGTAACTTCTCATAAAATCTTTCAATAGTCTCTCTACCCCTAACAGATATATAGCACATGTTTAGACAATGATAGAGACTCTTCCCTTGATAAGCCATATATTAATGCAGTGTTTTTGTTGAGGTCTTTTGCAATCATTATTGATTTATATTAGTAAAACCTCCTTTCTTCTAAACGTTTAAAGGGTTCAAGAATTCGGGCGATGGTTGAGGCAGATTCGATTGATAAATTTGATAGAATATCCCCTATAAAATTGACCTATTAAACCTGAGAAAATTTATAATCTGTAAGCTTTTATCATTGCAACAATAGATATATTACAATTTTTTGCTTGCTTGTCATAGCAATTCAAATTCCATTCTTTCGCATCCATACTTATCATTGGCCATATACAATAAAAATTGCTCCCATATAGCCTAAAATATGAAAAGTAACCCCACGTCAATCGTCCTGGGCAACATCCATCTACGTTTCTGCAAATCAAATCACAAGACTTATTAATAACAACACCCAAAATTCCTCATGAAGACGACCACAATATATTCGTATAAAAAATCCCAAAGCCTAAAGAAACTTTAAGGGTAAAATTATTTTACCAGCCTATAGGTTATTTATAACTTGAATTTTCATTTTGATCGTAGAATTGCTGATGTGTTGCCCGAATTACATTCAAAGTAATGCAAGCTTTCAAGATATTATACAACATTACAAATTGAGGAGAATTAAAGAAAAGAAAAAGTGACAAGAAGCACCTTGTTTCTGCTTGGTCATCGAAGGATTATCTTCAGGTTCATCTTCATGCTTGTGTCAAAAGACGAACAAAGTGAACATAGAGGATACATCTAAAAACCATAAATTATCTTAGCATTGAAGCAGAAATGCAGTGTAAGAATGGAGTTAATAAAAAGTGATGATTCCAAGCGGGGAAGAAAGCAACCAAGCAAGCATATGAAAATCCATTCATTAGCCGTACTGATGCAGCAAAAATCAATCAGTTCTTGCATATACTTCACATCAAGACATGCCTTGGAAGTACATTAAATATCAAATACATCACCTTCCTATACAAAAACGATATTCAAATTCGACCATGTTGCAATAAGTAAAGTAAAAATCATTAGGGAGGGATCTCAATTTTTTACGGGGAAAGCTTTCCGAAAATCTTGAAATTCTTTTGAGGGCAATTTTGAAAAACCAAGGATTGTCAACTTAGTTCTGTATATAGAAGCCTTTACGTAAAGTTCTGACTAAGTTGAAAGATAAATGAATGCTATATGCGCCAAATGATTTTTTTTCAATATTCCTACAATTCATTGTAGATAACTAAAAAATTACTAGAAAATACCTATCAGATTATTATTGTTCACTAATGATTTTTGTACCAGAAAATCATCTCACAAAAGGGGAGAGGGTTCTACTAGCAAATAGTTTCTGGTTTTGGGCTTCCGTTGCTTCCACTGCTAGCAAACACTTTTATCTGAGAGTTTGCATTCTCCTTTCATCGGGCCAGAAGCATTGAAAACCCGGGTCAATCCATTAGGAAAGGTAACGTAATCTTCAGTCATAATAGTGACGATTTCAGGAAGATTTGCTTCCAGAAAAACTAGAACCTCTTTCAAGACATTTGTTGCTGGCGTCTGGCAATCAGCAGTAGATATTACTATTAGCACAAACAAAATGGTGAACGTGTCACATTACAGGCGGAGATCATAAGAAGATGAGTTGAATAGAGTTTAATGAAAATTTTCTACTATCAGCTGTTGTTTCCCTCATGGAACCAACTCTATGGTATGGCCCAATAAAAAAAATTAACATCTACCCCCAACTGCCTTATATCTCCTCCCCGTTCTACCATATCATGAGTTGGTTCCATAAGGAGCCAAGACTGGTTTTAGAACAGAAGAATTTTAAATACTTACATAACCAAATGAGTGGCATAACCAGACATCGTTATTGAGTATCGAGCATCAACCCTCTAACACCGTTCTGCAGCAGAAACATGACCAAATAGCCCATTTAAACAACATAATAGAACATTTTAAGATCGATTTCTTAGTGATGAATGTTGGAAAGTTTACAAGGCAAAGGAATTTAGTTGATTTGCGCAAGAATCAGTTGCTTGGCGCAAAGAAAACAAGCTATAAGAAAAGAAAGAAAGAAGCATTATTACGTTGAGCTGTTCGGTGATCGAGTCTTGCTGATTCATCGTCGTTACTATCAATCCTCCAAATGGTGACCTCGTCCCTAGTCTAGCAAACGAATTATGCGTTGTCAACCATGTGTGCCGATTGAAAGGCAAGCCCTTCACCTAAATTCAATCATCAAAGTAAATATCCGAAGTCCTGAGTTGAAGTCCCTAATTATTTATGAACGAAACAGTACTGTGTAAGCTTTTAAACGAGATGGTTAATTAACATGCTATAGATAAAGGATTGAGGGGTCGAATTCAAGTGCATCACGGTCTTACATTGCCATTAGCCACACAAGTCTCGCACTGCAGCCCCTAGTCGCAGTTGCTATTCGAAACACATGTATCTCCTGGCAAGAATTGCAATATAAAGGAGAAATTAGATTGAGTAGGATAAGATCGAAAATATAGGAACTAAAAAGAATAGTTATCAAAATTATATGCGGTTCAACTCATGGCAATGAAGACCTAAAGATATTAGAGGCAAGTCCAAGATGGGAAATTCATATGAGAATTATGCACACAGAAGGTTTGATGGACAGAAGTGGCAAGCTAGAGAAGCTTCAAACCAAATTGGATGAGAACAGCACAACTTGAGAAGGTTTGGAGCACAAAAATTTGATAAAAATAATTTACATGGGACAATGATGTGTCAACAGAAAGCTTATCAAGTCAGGAGTTCAATGCATTTTACAGATATCAATTCTATCCAAAGTTATGTGCATTTGAACAGGCTGTCAGGGTGTACCGACCAAGGTCGCGCACGGTTTTTACCTTGACGCGGAAGTTTTGATATCTTTTTATTATTTCTAATCTGAATTTCTTATATTATTTATTTTAAATTAATTATTTTCTAAGTAGTTTAGATTACTTTTCCTATTCATTAGCAAATTCTATTGTAAGACATTATTCAAGTTTTTGGAGTTTATGAAAGAGTTTTCTTTCAAGAGAAGACATTGATCTTGCAATTTAAATCGTGTTTTTGATAGTGAATTGAATTGCACATCTTGAACAATGATATTTGAGCTTTCTATTCTTGTTACGGGAATTTAATTTGTATTCTTTGTTCTTAGTTTGGGGTGCAAATTGCAAAAAGTCATATAATTGCAACAGGGTTTTTGGCTTGCTCTTCCGATCTGATTGATTCAATAGAGGGTTCACATATGGATTCTCATTAGAATACTTGAGAGTTTCTAGCATTCAGCAATCAAATAAATGAATTTATAGTCGAATAAAACCTTGCGGGCCGTAGAGATTCCACAGAGAATCAGGGAAAAAGAGGGCGGAATGGTAGAAATTCATGTTCACTTCCATTCTCTGCAAGATGCCATGCCATCAATCCAATTAAAGAGTTTACAGAAAAATCTATATGCGAGATACCTTAACATATTCAAGCTTGTGTACCTAATTTGTTGGCGATATCGAGTATTCGAGGATTGACGCCTGCAATTTCAGGTTTGAGATTTGCAGTTGAAGCAAAGAGGGCAGGCCCGAAGATCAGGCTTGGGATTTGCAGTTTAAGCATTTAGATAACACACTATATTTTTAAGTGATTATTATTCAAGCGGAATTTCTTTCTTTAATCATTCGGCAACTCTGTGTTTTCCTGGCATTTTCTTTAATATGTATTTGATTATTGGGTAGGTGGGTGAATGAGAATATATTATTTGATGTTTTAAAAAAATAAAAAATAAAAAATGAGAGAGAATATATACTATATTTTTAGATTAAAAAAGAAAGAATATATGCGTGTGTATATATTATTTTGGGACTGACCGCCTCTATTGTCTAAATAGGGGAAAAATGGAAAAAGCAGTTTTACACGTGTATTTTGTGAAGAAATTTTATTCCGTTAAGTCAACTCTACAAACCCCCCAATAACAGGGGGTCATATGGCAGGATGTCTCTCCCTAAGAAAAAGGCCTCTTCTCCATAAAATAACTCGGAACAATTGGATTTTTGTACGTAAAGAAAGACTATAGAAATTATTAATTTATAAGGTAAACACTAGTTGTATATTTCATGCAAATTAATTTAGTAGGTAAACTCTAGTATTGTGAAAGTAGTTCAAAATTCGAGCATCAACCTTTTCTACTTTGATTGATGTTGGGCATCGATGGCCAGGACATTTTAAGTGATGTTATTAATGGTAGGTTCAGTTTGTATCTTTTTAGGCAGTGATCGTGAGACGGTGATGATAATAATCTCTAAGAATATTGTTTCTTAGCTAATAAGACGAACATACTTTTCTTTTTTATTTTTCTTTCTTAACATATTTTGGTAAATTTAACAAATAATCACTGAACTTTCAAATTGTAACTATTAACTCACTATACTTTGAAATGTAACTCAATACTCACTGAACTTTCAACATATTCATCATCTATCACTTCATTAACTCCGTTTGCACATATGACTAATGGTGTTAAAGTTTAGACTAACTTTACTCACTAAATTTAAGAGTGACATAATAAACACTCACTGAACTTTTAAAGCGTAATCATCTACTCACTAAACTTTAAAGCATAATCATCTACTCACTGAACTTTAAAATATAATCGAACACCCACTGAACTTTCAATATATAACCACTTACTCGCTCAGATTTCTATTTAGGTTTTTTACTCTTTTTAGTTTTGGTTCATTATAAATTATGAAACTAGTCGGGGTTCTTAGTTGTGGCGGTTGTAGCTATTTGAAGCCTTTTTCGATTGGTAATGTAATATATGCCACTATTACAGATCGGAAGAGCGTAAGCTGGCACTAGATTTTGATTATCAACAATATAATTTCGTTACTTGTACTTTTCTACTTTTATATCCTAAACTATAACAAAAGTGGATACCAAAAAAGTTGGCATAAAGTGGGGATGACAATTGGGGGTCGGGGGTCGGTTGTCCTCGACTCAAACCGTCTTGCCCGTTTAAATTTAAAAGAATGTACAAATAAATAAAAATAGGAAAAAACAACAAAAATATGTTAAAAATTTTAAATGGGTCAGTAAATATCTTACAATCCCAACCCGATTCATACCATGACCCGGACCTGACCGGTCCCCCTGATCTGTCCTAAACTCAGCCCATTAACATCCTTAACATAAAGCAATCCATAAATTTCTTACATAATAGTAACCAAAAACTAAAAATTAATAAATTTCACTAGCCAAGTCTTTCGTTCATGTTACATTTAATATTTAGTAAGTAGTTATACTTTAAAAGTTTGGTGATAGTTGGATTACGTTTTAAAGTTCAATGAATAAATGGTTACAGATTGAAAGTTCGATGGGTGTTGGATTACATTTCAAAGTTCAGTGAGTAAGTTGTTACGCTTTCAAAGTTCAGTGAGTAGGTGGTTATGCTTAAGTTTAGTGAGTAGATGGTTACGCTTTCAAAGTTCAGTAATTGTTTATTAACTCACTCTTAAATTTAGTCAGTAAAGTTAGTCTATACTTTACACCATAGCCACGTGTGTGTATGTGTGTAACACAGTAAGCTATGTGTGCAACAGAGTGAATAAAGTGATGGATAGTGAACTATGTTGAAAGTTCAATGAGTATTGAGTTACGTTTCAAAGTATAATAAGTTAGAAATATAATTTGAAAATTCAGTGACTATTTATTAAATTTACCCTAACATATTCATACATATAATATATACGGTTATATGTTCAAGACTCGTGATTTCTAAACAACTATATTGAAATAAGAACTACAATACTGCTTTTGTTTCAAAAATAATAAAAACATAATAATGATTAGATATAAACAGTAGAGGTTTAAAAAATACATGTGTTTGATTTGTACGTGTGATCTCTCTCCATTTGAAATAAAAAAAAATATTTTAACTTACAAGGAAGTGCATGCCACGGTTTCTCACAAATTAATTATTCACAATCACAAAAATCAAATGTGAAAGCAATGAAAGGGAGGGAAATTAAAATGTTGTATCGCATATCAAAAATTCTAGGGAGACATGAAAAAGAGATATTAATTGGTGACATTATTATGTAGCACGCTTGTATTGAATGATAAAAAAGTAGTCATGTAATCATCACCCAATAAATATGTGCCACATAAGAATGTCACTAATTAATGTCCATTTTTTTATGTCTCCCTAGAATTGCTCATCGCATATTTCTTTTCTTTTTTTTCCTTTTGTTTTTTTGTTAGAGAAGATCGTATTGCATATTTCTAAGTGGGTAGGATGTTTCATTCTTGGCCAATGTTAGTTGTTACTATTTGACTTTTGTTTTTTCAAATTTAACTTATTTCAAATTTAAGTACAATAAACACTGTCAAAAAAAAAATCTAAGTAGATTAATCAACATTATTTATTGGTCTTAAAAGGGGGGAAAACAACGTTTATTTATTTTTTTATTTTCAAAGAATTGCATACTTTTTGTATTGCAGGAAGACTACTAGTATTTAAATATTTATTTATGTTTTTAGTGCTAAATTAATTAGACGACATGACCTAAAATTGTTTCCACAACAATAATAATAAACGACCGAGTAAATGATAGATAATTATTCTTCGTTCAACTTGGCAAGGGTAAAGGTTGAAAACAAGAATTTTTTTTTCTTTTTGGGGTTTTTTTTTGGGGGGTGGGTTGATGGCACCCCACACCTAATGGCATGGTTTCTAAATTTTTTTAGTTATAAACTCATAAACAGTTAATAATAAAAACGATGTTTGACAACTTATGGTGGATACTTTGCTCTTGCTTCTTTCTCAAGGGAAAAAGAAAAGATTGGCAATCCTTCCAAGGAATATTATTGTTGTTGCATAATGAGAGATTGTGTAACTTTTGACGTGGATTTCTTGGTGTCTTCAAATTCAGCCCAATGGATTAGGGTTGACTTATTGTCGCATGCTTGATGGGTTAGACGGAATAAAAATTTAGTCAAAATTAAAGAAACACATAGTTTTTGTTCAATATTTCAATAACTTATATTTAATATAATATTATTATCATCATCATCATGAAGATAAAAATTGTAATCCTCCATGACTTTTTAACTAAGCCCACTTAATTAAATTAGACAGTGGAGACACTTTGAAATACATAAAAAAAAAAAAAAGATAGATGTGATAAATCATATTTAACTACTCCTAATTATCAACTGGCCTACTTGCATTCCAATCCCCAGCAGACAAATTAGAATCATGTGAGTGGCATTTCCTACCTCTAGCAGAAAAATGTTTTAAAAAGTTTGGTAATGATTCCTTTGACATTATTTTGGTCACGTTTTATATTGTTTTAGGTTCCGTTTGTGTTATTGTTTAAAAAAAAAAAAAAAAAAAAAAATTCCTTCAAGTTTCATCTCGACGCTCACTATTTGTGGTTTTCAGAAACTTAAGAAAAGGCCAATTGAGTGTAGGCAGTTTATCGTTGGACTTGGCCGACACAAGCTACTCAAATTTGTAGTTCTAAATTTTGTTAGTTACCTATTAATGGAATAACCAAGTTAAAAATCAATAGAAAATTCAGCAGGGTAAATAGAACTGTAGAAATTAAAATTTTCCCCGTTCAATTTACACCTCTAGAAAGCCCCAATGATACCTTTCCAGAAGTAGAACAACGAGTAGACACCACTCACCGCCTGGTGAGGTGATGTACGATGGTCGCTTAGGTTTTTAGTATCCTCTTTGCTTTGAGTTTTATTGGCCCAAAATTAGTCAGAGTTGTAACGGTCTGACCCAATATGTGAGATACTGTCATGCTAACACAACACTAATGGGTTTCTCTCTCTAAAATCCCTGTTGCTTCTTGTATGAGCACAGGCAAAAGTGGATTCATCAATAAGTTATTTTACAAAAGGATAATATTAATTGCATCCTTAGATAAATTTACAGAAGCACCTCGAGTCGATGTGTTGTTGGATAAAACCGGACGTTATTATAACTATAAACAAGGGTTCACTACCTTACCAAATAAGTTCAGAAACACCAAGAGAGTCACGATCATCTCTCTAGCCACTAGCAGCCACCAGATACATTATTTTACCAGCGGGATCCTCTTGCAAAACTGCGACATCTCTCACCTCTGTTAGCAACTTGTCCAGATCAACCACCCCATAGTTCTCATAATCCAAAGGTCTTTTGTACATTTGTTGGTATAGTGATGGAAAACAATTGAGGAAGATCTTGCCTGAGTAACTTGACAATAACTCTGTAAGCTCATACTTGAAATGGTCGAGGCATTGGTCAAGAACTTTATTCTGGCCTCTCCTCGTATCATCAAGGTGTTCCTCAACAACCACCTTTTCATCACCTAAGAACTCGTCTGAAGATCCACTACTGGCAATAACATCAATGTTCTCCCCTGGTTTCTCTTTTCCTTTGTTATCCCCTTTTGATAAACCGATTGATGGAACATCTGGTATGAATTCTGAGTTACTGAGGCAGATACACTTCTTTACTCCCTCGCCCTCAACTGTCAATGTATCAGTCATCTTTCTCAGAAGACCTTTAAGCTTAGTTGCCCCATATTCAGCCGCACAAAGAGGCCTCCCGTAGGTTTTCAGGTAGTGTGTATGAATCTGGCTTAATGGTAAACGTCCCCCCAACAGTTCAAGTAACTTCACAAGTTGGCCTTTCAAATGGTTTAGATCTCCTTGCTGTACCAAGGTCCCCTTTTTCTGATCATCAGAAGCAGACGTTGTTCCTGAAACTTCATCCACACCAGAAGAAGTTTGTAACCCAGAAGTCGTAGGATTATCAGGTAAAGATATTGAACCACTATTACGTTCAGTAGCAGACTCTGATATCATAAAGGAATCATTTGTACTGTAATTGCTTCTCGACATGCCTCTATATACTATTGCTTCTTCTTCTTCTTCTTTACTGTTTGGAATTCCTACAGTCTCATCGATTGGGCATCCCCTTAGAAGCCCAGAAATATCTGCACAAGGACTTGATATCTTAGCCTGGGGTACAAACCCTTCCCCACGAGCCACGCTAGGCCAGTCCCAAAGAAACCTACCTGCATTACTCAGAGCTGGAGAGATTCCGACCCGAGACGGAATAACAAGGATGACCGTGTATCCACGTTGTCCCAGAATATGAAGCGCAGGAGCAAAATCTACGTCTCCTGATATCAACATGATTGACGAGGGTGGGCGATTGTCGAGAGCAAAAAGGAACATATCGACCAAGATTGCCTTGTCTGCTGCATCTTTCCTCCCATTGGGAACATCTACAAGTTTGACACCTGTCCGCTGACACCCTTCTCTTAGTCTCCTAGGAAACGCGTTAAAATCTCCATATGCTGAGAATACTGTGACTGCTCCATCAATTATTGGATGTGTCTGCAAAGCCAACCTAATGTTACCAGCCACATCCTCAGGATGGACGTTGCTTGGCACAGGACAGTTCTCAATATCCCAAAGGATGGCAATAGGACCCCGTAAGGATTTTCGGGGTTTCCATAAGGAAGTTTGAGAGTTGTATAAGTTCGCACTTGCCATATGTTTCTCGCCTCTTATAGAATATTGTGATGGCGATGCCAAACCCCTTGTGTTTAAGCAAGACCCAAGAATTTTCACAAAAGCTTCAGCAATTCCTCACTTCCTGAAATGTAGAAAGATTAAAAACCCAAAAAAGGAAAATAACCCCTCAACAAAAGCAATAAGCTGAATACTCATGCCAATAAGAGGTCCCACTAAGAGGTCATGGATTGGATATTATCAATTTAAGAATATAATATAACTCTTATTTTTATTATCAAACTACTACAATATACTATCCCATGAAAAGCTTCAGCATATACATATGGCATGCCTCAAAGTCGTTTTTCTAAACCCCAAATTAAGATCTAACTTCCAGCAAGAAAGTTTGTGTGTATTTAAAAAATAAAATAAAATATTTAGCAGCTATGAAAATCCTTTTTGGCAATATGGGAAACTCACCTAAACACAATCAGACATAGAAATTCTGCTCCCCAGATTATACCCTTTTTTTTCCTTTTCATTTTTTCTTTTTCTTTTTTTCTTTTTTTTCCCGTGTTTTGTGGGGGGATACAAGCTCTCCCAGATTAATACTTGAACGTAGAATCTGAATCTCATTAATTTTGTCAAATCACCTTACAACATTAGTTACCTCGAAAAATTAGTAGCTAAAAGCCTCAAACTTAATTATACATACTAGTAAAAGTCTACTACGAAGATATAAATTTGACTAAGATAAATTTGTTAAAACAAGAAAATTGAGTCGGAACGTAATAAGATTACTGATAGCACCATACAATTTTACCATCTGCTCTCCATGAATTCATTAAAACTCAACTAGAAAAAGAAGCCGTTCAAGAAAACAAGTGGAAAAAAAAATGGTGTGCTTAGAAAGCCTACCTTTTTTTTTCTTTTTTTGGGTTTTTTTTTTGGTGGGGGGGGGGGGTACTTGTAGTTCTTATAGCGCTATCTAATCCTCCTCACAAACATTATGCCAGAAATCAAGAGAAAAAAGGCCCTACTTTTCTCAACAATCATAGACATAAACACAGATAATCAAGCCACAAAGATCGAATGCCCACATTTGAAAACAACTCAATTTCGAAAACCCCAAGTTTGCTTATAGATTATTTGCTCGAAGAGGAAAAGAAATTCCCAAGCAGTTGCAAAGGGCAGGCAGGAATAATTTAAGCAATAAAGAAAGATTGCTTAAAGGAATAATATAACATTGTTTCGCATACCTTATTGAATACTTTCCATCTCCAAATGATTGCGATTTTATGATTATTGCTAAAGCTCAATTGTATATATTATATGTAAGCACAACAATTTTACTTGTGTGTTCATACAATTTACAATTTAGCATATCACCCGCTGCATAAATTACAAACTAGCTAGATTTATGCTGGTCAGAGTATAGTGCCACATGGGAAAATTTATTCAAGAGAATTTTATAATATGTCTAACAAGTATAATCATAAAGGTAATGGGGGTCTGAATTTGGAAGTAATATGTGAATGCAACCAAACAGTGCATTATACCCATCGGACTATGAATTCCAGGGTCCAAAACAGAGGGTGAAGACCTTTAAAAAACTGATTATGAGCAATGACATGTGTGTATGTAGTATTGCACTGGACATTGTCTGCTAATACTGTATGGTTGATCTTTTCAACAAGCTATAAAGAATTCAAAGAAACCAAGTTGAGAAAAATATCAAGGCCACTAACAGAACTGATGACTGAATTGGGGTTAGAAACAAGTAATTTGGGCTTGAATTTGTTTCCATACTTAATATCAAGGCCACAATTTCATACTACCAAGCTGGCCTAATCCCGATTCCTTGAGCTGGAGTAATGAACTCACTAATGTTGATTAATCAAACAGAAATACGTTTACAACAATCCCACTAGCTGCAGAAGTTCCACATATGCACCAATTTAAGCTCATTTTAGGCTAGTAATTATCTAGCGTATGCTCTTTCTGGATCTACCATCAATTAAATTAAACTTAAACAAGATTAAAATATCCTTACAAGAAGAAAAATATGATAGTTAAATCTAATATATTCCCGAGACATGACATTGTCCACACCCAACAATCACTGAAGCATTAGATCATAAACGAAAGGTCATGTTTTACATTTCTGAGAAACAAAACCCATAAATAGATACCTGTTGTATCCCGGAGGCAGAAGACCCGCAGACTGGAAGGGGGCTTTCGGGCCAGGAAGGCCGTTCTGGACAGAAATGACAACTGAATTCGACGATCAAACCGCACCTGAAACAATGGGGAAGAAACCACGCCGTTTCGCAGAGCAATAGGGCGTGAGAGAGAAAAGGAGGAGCGGAGTAATAAGAAGATAACGCCTTATCAGCCGAAAATATGCAAAACCGAGTATTGAACAACTGATTTCTCAGGCTCAATATATTGTATCTGCTAAAAGCAAAAAGAAAAAAAAAAGAAAAAAAAAAAAGATCCTACTTTTCTCAACAATGAGAGACAAAAACTCAGATAATCAAGCCACAAAGATCGAATGCCCACATTTGAAAACAACTCAATTTCGAAAACCCCAAGTTTGCTTAATAGATTACCTGCTCGAAGAGGAAAGGAATTCCCAAGTAGTCGCAAAGGGCAAACAGGAAGCAAATAAAGAGAGATATTTGTATTCTCTATCGCGAAGTATAAAAATAATATGATGATGAGTAGAGAAAGACCCCAAGAACTGATGGGTCCTTCACTTAACTATATATATTGAGTACATATCAATGGCCAACGCGTATAGGCCGTAGCGGATGCAGGGATATGGTAGTCCGAGGAAGATGAGAAGAAAAATCTTGCGAAAAAACATTTTTTTTTAAAGAAAAAGGTCTTGGAAAATTAATTGAACTGTCTGGTTTGGCAAAGCCAGTGGCCAACACGGTAATGGCACAATTTTTGGTCAAGCAAATCCACAAGCGCTCCCCACGGGGACAGTCCCCAAATAAGATGGAGAATTTCGGTGTTTGGCCCAGATTTCATTCTTCTCATTTTGACGCGGGTAAGATTTTTTGCAATAAATCTATTTATAAATTGTACGTAGAAGTTTTACTTAATCTTTTACATATATATATATATGAAAAATTTTATTTTGTCTACGCATACATATTATTATACATGCGTGTAACACGTGACACATATCTAGGCTACATACGTAGGATATTTGTAGTTTAGATATTTGATACATATACACACTACACGACGCTCTTCCGATCTGGCAAAATAAAATTACTGATATATACATATGTAACAATATAATGACCTTTGATTTAAATTTGATGTGATGTATAGAAAAACGAATTGTACATTGTTTAAAACACATGTTTATCCTTGCTACAAGTGCAATAGAAAAGGAGAAATTAGATTGAATTTACATACACGTTATGTGATCATATGACTATATAGTAAGTATATGTTAAATATTTTCAAAAGGGAAGGTCACAAAAGAAGGACAAGAGTCACTAAAAGTTAGAAGAATTGGACTCATTCATTTGGGCGGCTGACCGTGCCAACTTGTTAATGCTTGTCTTTTTCTTTGACGCTATTGCTGCTATTTTGTCTCCGCCGCGGATATGAACCATTTATGAGTCTCCGTCAGTTATATTATTTCTCTCTCCATCTTACAAATATCAATAATAATTCTAGGATTAGACTAAGACTTTGAAATTTAGAAGTCTCAAGTTTGATTATTTTGTATGGAGTTTGTTCTACTAATTATAGATTTACTTGCGCTATATTTTAATGGAACTTATATATATGAGCATTTTTAATGCTAAAATGCATATTGTAATTATATTGATAAAAAAAAAGGTGTATTGAGAAAATATTTTTAAAATTTTAATTTTTCAACAGTATCACTTATACTTTTTTAGATCTTTATGAGAATAGTGTGTAACATATATATAGCATTCCATATCTAATAAAAACTTTCTGCTCCGGCTCCATTGGAGGAGGATTTGGATTCTCTTATCGTTTTATTCATAAGCTTGATAATCATGATCTTGGATATATAGAATTTGGGATCCTTTTAGCAAAAAGTATTGAATCACGATATGTACTTTCAGTCATGTCTTCAACTAGAAGAACGAAATAGCCATCATTGACGGACTTGGATCAATAGGTCTCTTTATACATATAGGGTGTATACATACTTGTTGCGAATCAACTTACTCGGTAGGTTGGGACTAGGAGCTTCCTTTTTTTGTTTTAATTTTTTTTTCTTTTAAAGTTGTTTTATACGTGTATTTAATTTCTGAACAAATCAATCAATATATATAACTAGATTTTTCCGCATAGGTAAACCTATAGTGTAAGTTTGTACTTAAAATACCCTGTAATTGTGTTTCTTAAGCCTCATGTCATAAAGAAACTAAAATGCACCATTTGCATTGACTTTATATAGGGGTTTCCCGTGTACAGTTAGGAATTGAAAATGAAAATGTATTTCACTTTTAGTTGTGTTTTAAAAAGCATGAGAATTGAGACTAAATTTGATTACTGAAATGAATCCAACATTATGCGTTTCCATGAACAACTTACTTTTACCATTGGGTATCAATGGCCGATGCAGTAAAGTATATAAAAGTATATATATAAGTAAACTGTAAAAGTATGATGAGTAGTGCAAGAACTGATTGGGATTTTTTACTTTATTATTGGGTGTCAATGGCCGAGGCGGTAAATGTGCCCACTTTTTCAAGGGGTCAATGTGACATGTAACAAATTTTATGTCTCGCACGTGGTCCCATATTAATGTGGTTCTCCTCTTGTCAAATTTATGCTTGCTTTTACATATCTTAGTGTTCAAGAATCTTTAAAAGATATGTTTGGACGATAGTTAAGTTCATTTCGCTTTAACTTTTTAATTAAAAACAGTATTATAACTATATTTATAGCATTCACACTGGTAGTGTTAAACTAAATTGTTAGTAAATTTGTTAGTTAATAACTCAGAAAGTAGCTACATTAGTGGTGTTTAGGCAGTTATTAAAAGAATCATTTTTGGTTAGTTGTTAACTTTGTCATTAACTTTAACAGCAATTTTAGCATTGTGTTGTAATTTAATGCTTTTGAAAAATTCATTTTTATTTATTTAATAAAGTTTGACCAATAACTTTTGACAATAGTGGGATCCACTCGATTTGAGTGAATTTTAGTGATTTTATTTAATACATTTAATGTGAAACTTCAATAATTATTAAATTTAACTTGTATAAGTGATATTTAACAATACCTTAAAATGTACTTTTTGTTTATGTAGATAGTTAAATTTAACATCAATATAGATGCTCTTAAAGCTTACCTACGTGAATTTATTGCATGGAAAAATGAAAAATAGAAACCATATGGGCATAGTTCATTGGGAAGAGAATGTATATTACAAGGGGACCGTAGTTACGGCCACATAGATTACATGCTTTAGACAATCTTTATCTCCCATGACCACTTTTTGTGCCATTTATTGTATTCAGAGATCATTCCTTGAAATGAGAGCTACATTTCGATATCAATTTTTTTTAAAGGGATATACGATGCATATGAAAATGTGACCACCAAATATTTGTAGTCGTTATGCCACGAAATAGATGATATTAGTTACTGATTTAATTGAGGATGATGTGATAATGTGCTGATATTATGTCACATAACTAATGTGTGTGTATATATATATATACGTGAAATTCTAAAGAACTAATGATGGTTTTTGTTAATAAACTAATACAATTATAAATTGTAAGAAACCACTATTGGTTTATAGTGATTTTTGGAAAACCACTAGTGGTTTCTTACATTTATAACTGTGTTGGTTCCTTAAGAGGAACCAATATTGGTTTTATAGAACAACTCGTATATATACCTATTCAAGAACTCAATTTCAATTATTATAATTTAAGACCATTCACACTGTATATAAGATTCAAATTCATTCTCAATAATTTATATTGGTAATTATTCACACATCTTTAATTAGATATGAATTTTAAAATTAGAAGAACACCTATAAAATTAATGTTTCAACAAAATTACCTATCGTTTCTTAATTTACGTAAAATTACGTACCGTCCTATCTTTGTGGAACAGAGATAGTATTTATCATTCTTATCTAATAATGTGTACTAAAATATACCCAAAGAAAATAGAATATTCTTCATTTTTTATATACAAAGGGGATGCCCTATTCTCCGTCCCGTGATTCCTCGTACCAAGTTAATACCGGATTAGGCAGGGTTAATTAAGTGATAAATTAGTTTTGGATTGTGCGCTTAATATGAACACAACTTAATTAATTGATTTCTTGCAGCTGCTTTGACATGCTACGAATAATAAAGCCTCGTAGTCGCTGAAAATATGTTTGAGCAATGTATAGTCTAGAGCCGTGTGCTTTCTAGTTATAAAATTTCGATTATGCCCTAATTGGTTTCTCCAAGCTCACCTAAAGCATTTAGATTATTGGAGATTTAGATTTTTTTTTAAGGACAAAACTGAACTAACTAGTAAACTAATAGGGAGGTCTTGAAATTACTCTTAAATAAGTGGGGTCCCTGAATTCACACTGAGTTTGACAGAGTTTTTCCGTGTAGTAGACGATACTGTAAAGAACTAAATAAATAAATAAGTAATAAAATAATCTACTCTAATAAGGAGGTATTGTATTACTCCTAAATAATAATTGGGGCCTCGAAATCCACACTAAATTCGACAGTGTTTTTTTGTGTAGTAGACGATACTATAAAGGACTAAATAATAAATAACAATAAATAATCAACTACATTAGTGTTCTAAAAAACTTACCTAAGCGATGCCTAGGAGCATTTAACCTCGAAGCTTAGACTGCACGCTTCGTCACGCTTTACATTTTATCGCGTATTAATTGCGCTTTTATCACACATATTGGGGCACTTAAATGTGCCTTAACTGAAAAAAAAAAAAAAGAACTAAAAAATGCGGCTAAACTCAATTTTTTATTTTGACGCTTTTTCACTTCTTACCCTGGTTATAATTTGCTCCACATCTAAAAGCTTTAACTAACCCAAACTCCGCAACTCCATGGCCTGGAATTCATTTATTACAGTAATATCTTGATTGGAATAGCCCGATTAATTTTGTCATTGAGGCCAATAGGAAGTGTCTTAAATTTTGTAGGATGTCGACCTTGATAACATTTGTAGTTCACGAAATGTATGGAGTAAAATTTAGTAGTTGTGAATAATAACGTAGAGCAGTGCTATTTGTACGTATATGATGTACAACATTCATACGCATACTTCTAAAATGTGTCATTTTAAAGAAGATGAGGTTAAAGACATTTAAATAAATATATAAAGAGTATATATACAAATGATATTTTCCTAATAGCTTACATGAATGACCACTGTGGGTGGCTTTTACATTGTATACATTTCGCATGATCTTAACCACATTGAGCAGCTTATAAGTTGCGCGTGATCAAAATCTTTAGTAAAGTCTCTTCCGATCTGTAGCTAAATTTAATTTTAATTTAGTTTATAAGTACAAATGTGCAATGAGTGAAACCATCCAGAAGTTGAATTAGTATTACCCAAGAACTAAGGGAAAATTCGTTAATTCAGTTCAGCCAAATGAAACCTGAAGGGTAATTATATGCGCACTGCAATTTTTGTTTCGTGCACCACATCTTAATTATTTAAGAGGTCCTCAATACTTATTAATCTTATAAATTAGGGTTAATTTCACAAAAAGTCCACAACCTTTGAGTTAAGAACCGACTGGGTCTCTAACCCTTTTTCACACTCCTCTGTCCCTACTAACCTTTCCTAAATTCACACGTCATTTTTGCCACTATTTCATCAATTTTCTGCAGCAATTCTTGGGAGGGTGTGGGAGGGTGGGTTTTTTGTTTTTTGTTTTTTTAAATTTTTTATTATTTTTAAATATTTTGTTTTTTAAATTAAAAAGTTAAGGGTATAACCATCATATTTTTGAAAAATTGACGGAATAGTGGTAAAAATGACCGATTGTGTGAATTTATGAAATATTAGGGACAAAAGAGAGTGTAAAAAAGGTTAGAGACCCAACCGATTCTTAATCCAAAGATTGGGGATCTTTTGTGAAA
>CAVNYN010203592.1:0-33590 GCA_963692815.1 Nyctanthes arbor-tristis | reverse complement strand
ATAACAACCGTATAGCATATACGGTTGTTATTTGTTAACATTAAGTCGAGCTATCATTCATCAAAAGTCTAGAATTATATTTATATATATTACCACGTTGGACAATTTAATCTAAGAATTTTGGCTTGGCATCCAACGCCAGAACCAAACTGGGCACATCATAGGACTCAGTCCATCATTAGTGACATTCCGGCTCATTAAGCGTGTTGAAAAGTGGTAGTTAATTAGCCACCGATCATTACAAAAAAAGAAGAAGAGAGAATGGGAATGTAAGAAGTTTTTTTTCATCGCTCTATTATTCGGGAAATTCATTTTAAACTCAATGCTTGTGCTTCCAAGACTGGAAGTATCAGAATCTAGGTGATATGAATTAGGGTTTCCAGATGGAAAAATAACTATTGGTGATGATAACATCTATATCTATATCTATTATAATATAAATTACAGGGGGTAGATATTGAATTGGGTGAAAAATATAGTGGGGAAGGCAGAAAATGCAGGGTGATTCAGTGAGTATAGGTAAACAATGAAGCGGGTTATTTGCCTAAAAATACGGGTCAAACAAGAATCCATGGTGTCATTTCCTTGCATTTTAAGGAAATTAATACATAAATTAATTAATGTTGTAACTTTTCCATAATACCCCTTGTCTTTTTGTATTTCCCTCCACATCACCACCCACCCCTTGAAATAACGTTTCACAAAGTCTTGTCCAAGCAATATTCTTCCCATCTGCCTGTCATGTCTTGCATCCTAAGTACCCCCCCCAACCCCAACCCTTGCTTCGCTTATTTAGCTCTATTTTGGATTTCGTAGGAAGACAATTACTAACTAGTAATATGGTATGGGTGCTAGAGGCGTAGCCAGCACGCTAATCTACCCTTAGTCGAACTATAATTTCTCCTAGCCCAAACATATAAAAATTTGCCCTAGCCGCGGACCAGGGAAGACCCCCCTTGGATCTGCCCCCGATTGGTGCCCGTTCTGGATAGTTTCTTCCATAGAGAGCTTTATTAATTGTATGCTTTGCTTTTATTGTGCTATTAACCATCTAATGCGGAACATTTTAAATTGTTAGAGAAGAGACACATATAACTCGTTTTCCGGAGTTCAGAATTTTGCAGTTAACAAGTACCAAGCTCACTTAGCTTGTTTGAAACTCATTAATCTTTTACATTATAATTTCACCTACTACTGATTTGATAACTGCTTAACTATCACCACACATCCCAAACTTCAATTAAATCTCCACCACTCATTTCAACTAATTATAATTTCTCATTATAATTTGAGTCCCATAATGAGAATCAAACAACCCCGTATATATTATTCATGTCTCACTAGCTAGTTTAGTATGGATGCATAGCATGGGTTGTAATATATTATATACAGTCATCTTCTCATGTATCGATCAATTATATCATTTGTGAGTGCATCCAGTTCATGATAACGCAATTACATTATATATAGTGCATTCTAAGTTATTAAAAACAACCAAATTAATCAAGAAATTAACCCTAATTAGATTCAGATTTAAAAAAACAAAAAATGTTGAAGAAATTGTAAGATGTTTACAGACTTTCCATATAGATGAAAAAAGATTTGGTGAGATGTCTCAAAATCAGCAAGAACGTGGTGTAATTAGTCACAAGCCACTACTGTCTCTGTAAAAAATAGTTCAGTTTATCTTGAAGTTGCACCGTCATTTTCTGTGAAAATGACAATGTCTTCTATGATTTGTATTAATTAGTAATTAATTTGCTAAACGTGATTAACCATTAAATCAATCACATGATTAGGAATTAACTGCAAAAGTTCACATTCTAAAAGATTTATGCTATAGCTAGTCATTTCTACTGCAAAAGTTCAGCATTCTAAAAGATTTATGCTATAGCTAGTCATTTCTAATTTGAACACCCTGAATTTTATAGTTCATGAAGCTCGACTTTTTGGGGAAGGGGTTAAAATAATATCTCCTACTAAAATGTGAAGCAGAATAATTAATTCAGATGTAATTCGTAATTTTCATAAGGAAGTCTGCTTTCATGCGCAGTCAATCTAAAGAAAAAACCCTCTTGAGATGGACAAGAAACTAACAATATATATGCAGTGACTTTGCAAGTACCCTTTTCACTTCAAATTGTTAAAGTTACGGTTTTAAATATTGTCAATTATTAGAAACTTTAGAAACAAACTAATATGCATTGGATCAATATTTTTATTTTTATTTCTGGGGGAAAAAGATGTGCATTAATGTCTCTCGTAAGACACTGCCCACATGCGCATCAATGGAGGAACAATATGAAATTCAAGCCAGAGAGAAAATGGCTGCTTCAAAAGTCAACACTAGTACCAGTAAAGACTCACACGTGTGACCTAATGTCCTTTCACTCACACACACACACACTCTCTCTGATCTCTCTCTCTCTTCCTTCTCTCTATATCTATGATCTCTTAATTTGTGTGTGTGAGAGGCTCGTTAAGAATATGATTAATGGAGGTTTTCTGCAGGCTATAATTTCTTGATTTGAATCCTAGTACATAATATTAAACCAGAGGCCCCACAAACTAAGAAAAACCATCAAATGTTTCAGTTCCTTTTGGCAGTTTCTAATTCTTGTATAATAAAAGTCTGGACTATCTTTTTCCCTGTTTATCTTGCCTTTTAAGTACTCTTATAGTCTTGCCCTTTTTATTTTTCTTTCTTATATACCTTCCTATCTCTCCTTCGCTCCCTCTCTTTCTCTCTGTCTTCAAATTCTTCTTTGGCTCTGCAGGTGAACAGCTAGTATGCCTGAATGTCCAGAGAAAGGTAGATAATCATCCATCAACAGTATATAGACTTTGAGGAATCATGTATATATATGATCTTTCTAGGGTTGATTAATTCTTTATTGTGTTATGCAGGGAGAGATTTGAGGAGATAGGCAAGAAGATCAAGAGAGAATCTGAGGCCTTGTCTCAAATGGGAAGAAGACACATGTTGGGGACTCCAGGAACCCTAAACACGATTACACCTTGTGCGGCGTGTAAGCTGTTGAGACGACGGTGTGCTCAAGAATGTCCCTTTTCTCCATATTTCTCCCCCCATGAACCCCAGAAATTTGCATCTGTTCACAAAGTTTTTGGTGCAAGTAATGTTTCCAAGATGTTGATGGTAATCGCTCAATTATAATTAGCCCTTCTCTTTTTCTTGATTAATCAACATAAAATTATTACAGTCTTTTTTTTTTTTAATAATTAATCCAGGAAGTTCCAGAGAGCCAAAGAGCAGATGCTGCAAATAGTCTTGTTTATGAGGCAAATGTGAGGCTAAGAGATCCAGTTTATGGGTGCATGGGGGCCATCTCTGCTTTGCAGCAACAAGTTCAATCATTACAGGCCGAACTAAATGCAGTGAGGGCTGAGATAATTAAGTACAAGTATAGAGATCAAACCAATATCAACAACATTCCATCTCCTCATATTACCTTGCTTTCTTCCGGAGATCGGAAGAGCGTCGTGTCCACCACCGGCCCGGCTTCCACCGCCGCCTCCTCCTCCTCCACCTCCTTTGCTTCCTCTACAATCATCTTCCTCCCCCATGTACACTACACCATCCAGCACTGCTGCTGATTTTAGCACCATTTCAAATGATCAAAATATCACCTATTTTGGTTAAATTAATTCCTAGTCTTCCTATTTATTTACCCTCTATTATTGTCAATCACAAGGAATTCGAAACACAAACAATAAGTAGAATTACTGGTACTATTAATTAGTCTTCATGTTGAAATCATTTTAAATTATGTGTAAATTTCCTATCAGTATATGATCATACTTATATATATATATACATATATATACTTGCCAAGGTTCCCTTTAATTATATAAATGGTTTGCTTTAGTACTTACACATGCATGCCTCTCCTCTCTTAATTCTCAAATTCAACAAACAAGAATTGCAGTAAACTAGAATCTTATATGCAGTGGCTTAAGGGGAAATTTCGATGTCCGGACGAAGTTTCCGGCACAATGTACAATACATGTGAAGTATTTTGATAGAGGTGAACTGATTGATCATACATTATTTCTGCACATGATTCTTGTCTTTGCCAGTCAAAGGGCATAAATTAAAGGTATGGTTTATGAATCCCTCCTCTTGTTTACCAGAAAATTCTGGTATTTTTTACTTGATTAGATTACATTAAAGTAGGAAGAAGAGAACATGCAACAATTGATGGTTTATTGGTAGGATACAAGTTTCATTGGAATTCAGTAATATATAGCGTATAATGTCTGCAACAGAATTTGCTTGTAATTTCCTTTGAAAATTAAGAAATTGATAGGCACAGACTAGTATTGATTAATTAATTAGATTTTTTTAATGAATATTTAAGTTCAGCTTGTGTTTGGTACATAGTACTAGAGAATTAGTTTGTATCTGATGAATTATTTATTATTTATTTATTAAATAAAGGAAATATCCAATGTTGAAGAAATTAAGATTACTTTCAATCGAGATTCAACTGGATGGGTGTACACATTTCGACAGCTATATATATGGCTAGTGTAAAATGTATGTTTCCTTGGCGTGCAGATTACAACCTTTGTAGGAAGGGAAGTAAAGGAACAATTATAATAATAATAATAATAATAATAATAATAATAATAATAATAATAATAATAATAATAATAATAATAATAATAATAATAATAATAATTTAAACGGAAATCTTTTATTGTTTAATTTGCCTAAAAATGTATAATGTCTTGTGTTTTGTTCTCGATTATCTTTATTGAATTACATGTGTATATTTAAAGATTGATTTCAACATCGATCTCTCACATAGAGATGTGACTGCATTTGGTCCCAAGTCTTAGGTTACTTCAAATTGTGGCATCTAACTTGTCTCTCCACACTGGTTTCCACATATGATATAAAATTATATATGTTTTCGAAAATTATAAATATTAATTTGTCAATTATTTAATTTGATCCCACCTCCTTTGGATGTTTCTTGCAACAATAAGCTAATTTCGGAAACACCATGCTAAGAAAGTAATCGAGAGATAATATAGAAAATTCTAAATCCGAACTGTAGTCTAGATCATCTTCGATTGAGTAGTTACATCGTGATCACCCACCTCCTTTGTAAAAGATACTCCAAGGGAAGGGAAAATGATTTTTGAGCTACAAGAGATTCCTTGTACTGTGGAGTTCCTAGCTAGCTAGTCTTTTTTAAATATTGTAGGGAGTAACTTCGACTAGCATTTAAAGGCTTTTTGTTGCGCTAAAGGGTATATTAATAAAAGATGTAAAAAGGGGAAAAAAAAAGAAAAATATGGTAAGACTTGTGGTGAATGTATAGATGTATGAAGGTTTATGGTAGTCTCTAAAGGCTTAAACGAAAGCAAATGTTTCATAATATAGTACAATTTATAGTGCAATGACACACACACACACACACTCACACACACATATAGGTCTTAATGATAGTATCGTATCAGATTGGATATAACTAAATATTTATAGTTTAGTTCAACGCGAATCTCAATTAAATTAGTAACTTGAAATTAGTCTTTTTATCATAGTTATAGGTTGAATTTCTGTTACTTCGAAAGTATAATTGTATGATCAGATATGAACTATAGAGTAGATATATAAGTATTCTTGCTTAACAAATCCTAACAAGAATCTGATTAGGTAACTTTTAAAATTTCTTGTTCTTAGTATAAAAATCTTTTCTTTTCATCAGTATATATTACTAGCTCGTTTCATTTTTTAATTAAAAATTAAAGGGAAAACTTAAAAGAATTCAAGAGAATTTGCTATATGTGATCTAGAAGAATCTAAGTTTCATGTAATGTAATAATTATATAAAATAATATAAGCTCATGTGCCTTCTTCTTGGGGAATGCTGCCCCTACCAATTTATTAAATTTCCATAATTCATTTAATTATAGCATGAACTTCCTTTGACTGCAAAAGTATTTAATTATTTTGTGTAAATTACAATAATTATTATTTCCTTCTGAGATGTTTCTGGGGTAGGTTCCATCTCAAGTCACAGTCTACTCAAATTAATTAAATTCCTTGACAACTTATAATTTTCTTAACAAATTATCATCCATAAAATCTATATATGACTAAATGATAGATAATCTCTAGTTGAATGATGTGCCACAATAATAGAAGATGCTGGCACAAGTATGAATAAGCGTTCCGTTGAACACTCTAGAGGAGCAATCTTCATATATGTAACTTGTTGCTCTGATACTTATAATTTATATATGTAACAAGGAAAGTTCAGGCGGAGCTTGCGAAGAAGATCAGCTTCTGCATAAATCCAGTAATCTGAAAACGATGAATTACTTTAGTAATTATAAGTGCTGCTCATAATTAGGAGATTTATAAATATTCCGTTGAAGGCCTGTTGTGAGAGCAAGCAAAAGCAGGACTGCTACAAAACTGTATATAAGCTTTATTTTGGGAGTATTTATTTTTGTTTGGAGATAAATACAAATTCTCTTTGATTAAATTCCGACACTTAAAATACAATTCCAGAGCTGTCTATTTTAATGAAATATAAAGATCATTACCTAAGGTTTTAACGAAACGAGTTTACATATACCAATTAAAAACAACCACGTGTCCATCCTATTACTACTTGTCCCTTCCCTATTAGTCAATTGGTAGGATATATATAACTTACTAACTTGCTAGTAAGAGAGAGGAACTAATGAATTCAAATGCTACTTTTTGAAGTTCAGGTATATATAATTCTAATTATTCTGGCGCTATTTATTTAATTCAATATATATTGGTGCAAAATTTGGCTTTTACAAGGATATACTATTATTAAAGTTTTCTCTTTGATTGCATCAAATTTATCTTCATTCATATATTGATGCTTTCTTGATTATAAGCCTCGATTTCATGCAGGCATCTATGACAAATTTAAATATTGACAAGGGCAAAGAACCATACCAAATATCTTGAGCGAGGAACTCGTATATATTTCCACTTGCTAAAGTGCATTAACCAAGATTCATATATAATAAATAAATATATTGTGTCACAATTGTACGTACTTATACTCTATTAATTAGCATGCAAGCATACTTCGGACAATATAATTTTAGGAAGGTGAGCGTTTATCTGATATAAAAAAGTGACATATTTAATTGTTAATCATGTATTAAATGATTATGGGCCTTCAAATATACAACTCATATCAACAACCAATCCATGGTTATTATATTATTAACTGTAAGTGCAATTCATAATTGGGATGTTCATAAGCATTCCATTGAAGCACCTGTTGTGAGAAAGCAGATCGAGGAAGGATTGCTACAAAATGCAAGAGCTTTGTCATTTTGGGGATAATTTATCATGTGTTATTTGTGTATGTATTTAGAGATAAACTAGTTGAATCCCAGTTATGTATATAGGTTTTTTTTTTAATTAAATTTCGACGAGTAAAAAACAATTTGATAGACGATTTCAGAACTGAATTTTAAAGATATCCATAAATATTTGGGCTGTGTCCCACTGTATAAGGTTTTAATGAAAATGGAGTTAAAAATTCGAAGTTACATCTTAATGATAATAACCCCCTAAGGCTAAAGTATTAAAATCGTTCAGGAAGTCTTTAACATGGATGCAGTCAACTAAACTTTAGTTAGTTATGTCAAATTTAGTTGTCCTTTCTGCATAAATATTTATTTAGGTTTCTTTATGGTGCTTGATCCCTGCTTTATATATTAAAGACATTTTTTTTTAGTGTTTTTCTTGGGGAGTTAGATTGAGTTCTATACTACTAATTGAAAAACAGTCAAAAGTCATAAAATTACATTACCTGGGTTTTCTATATGTTGTTACTAAGAATGACAACGGGGAGGGTTCGCGGCCACTAGGCCTTCCCCGTACCTGCCCAGTTTCTACCAACCCAGCCCCTAACCCTTTTGAATCGGGTATAGGGCGGGGTGATTCTGGTCAGGTAAGTAAAATACTCATTACACGTCCTGTTTTCAAAAATTCTAATAAAATAAAAAAATAAAAATTTGTAAGACGCATTGAAAAAAATTCAAATAACATTAAATTCACCAAAATAAGAATACTCTGACATTTAACAAAATTTTACACAATAATCAAACATTGAATCATAAAATGTTTAAATATAATATTTTTAATTACAACCAAATGATGAAATATAAAGTACAAAACATCAAAAAAATTCAACCCTACACACCAAATACACCCCGGACCGAACCCTTCCCTTCTGGCGTCGTGAGATTTGAGGAGTATGTGATGTCGAAATTATAATGCTTGGCGTAGAGCCAGACACCATTGAGTCATGAGTCAATCTGTCTGAAGATCAGAGGCACGAATTTCATAGTTGCTTTGAATGAAATTAAGAAATTGTACGGATGGAAACCTTGTCCGAATGAATTCCAATGGGCAAGGCAATGAAGCAGCAGTGGAAAAGTTTTCCGGTGGGATTCCAAGCAAGGGATAAACACCAAGTTGTGCTATAAAAACAAGGAAACAGAGGAGGAGACAATCAGTATTGTTCCGACAAGTGCAAAGTGTGGCGAAGGCGTTACTGGAGCTTGTTCAGTGGGCCGAAAGAAGACCGATTGAGAAACTTTATAGGGACAATAATCAAAGATTGGTTACCAACTGGTTATGTGGTGTTAGCCAATGGCGCGCTTCATAACATATTGGTTAGCGGGAAGGAGGGACTAGCCAGCTGGATCAAAATTCTAACATTATTAACCCCACATCCAAAGAAGAAAATCACAGACATGGGAGTTGGAGACTTGGAGTGTGTAACAAGGAAATCAAGGCTCCAAGCTTTATCAAAATTAGTGGTTGGGCCTTGGAAATGCCATTTCTGGCACTGCGCTGTATGTTAAGTGCTTCAAAATGCCTAAGCTATGAAATCTAATATTTAACTCAACCCCACCCTCCCACCCCCACCAAAAAAAAAAAAAAGCTCGTTAACTCCTTGAGTTATGAGTATCATTGTTAGAGCTAGAGGTAAGTCAAGCTTGACATATTCATTGAGGTTCAAGTTTAATACAACTTCAAACAACTTTATTTTGGGGTTCAAGTATGCATCAATGAATATGTCAAGCTTGCATTGTATAATTTACTGATAATTGTAAATAATTCAAGACCCCAATTATTCTATAATAATAAATTCTGTAATCTTGGCTACAACGGCATACATATATAGGGCGAGAATACCAAATTTTATTGCAAGTTATTTATAATAAATTTCATACGTCGATACAAGTCTCAAGATCTCAAGTTGTCATTCCGTGACAAATATATTGGCAGAGACAAAGCCAGACAACTATCTTCCCCTTGAATCTTTCGACGCAATAACTATTTATAAAAGTAGAATTGGGTGGGGCTACTAGTTTGCTCGTGCATATCCCTTTGCACATCATATTTGATAAGCAATTAACCTTTGCGTTTACTTGGCAAAGAGTAACAACTTCTCCTTTGATATCATAATCTGCCCAAAAAAAAAAAAAGAGATAATTTTATCCAGAGTTGTTAAATCCTTATAAGTATTTGATCGAAGTACACAAAATTAAGAATATTCATTTTTACTTACAAACAAATTAAAAGGAAGAATTTTGTGTACCTGTTGTGATCAGAGCAATCAGAAAGAGCATTACGAACTGCAAAAGCTTTGTCATTGAGGAAAACTAGTAATGATAACAATCGAAATCGCCAAGTTTGTTAGACAATTAGAAGCCCACTTTTTATATAGAGTTTCTTTCTATTCGTATTAGCCCCCGTGAGCAATCTATTTCTTTCTCTCTTTATTTTTATTTATTTTTATATATAGAGAGATAGGGGAGGGGATGGCATCGTGTGGTTCAAACTCAAACTCAAGACCTCTTACACGAAATATTAACATCTAACCATTGTACTACCATTTGAACCACATTTATTTCTATTTTCAAAAGAAACATGAAAATAAATGGTGAAAATTTATGTAGAACATGCAGTCCCAAAAATATATGAATGTAATAATGTAATTAATTGATCAAATTTTAGTTTGAGATAGAATGTGTTTGTTACATGGTATTAATCAATGCTACAACTACATTTTGAACGTTATTCATACAAGTTCTTAAATTTTACAATAAATTTGTAATAAATGTATCGGTGGCCTCATTAAGACATGTGTTTCAACATTAATGTTGTTCATGAAATAAGTCTTTTTCTCTAATTCTTACTTTTTGTGGTGTTTGATTATATTATTTGTTTTTAAAAAATGTTTTTCACCTTTTGTCATGTAGATACACTTTTCAACTGTCATTTTTACTTCCAGACAAACACACTTTAAAGTTTATTTTCCATGAATAAAAGTGAGGTACATGCAATTCAATTACCTACGACAAACTTTCTTTTACTAAAATGTTCGATGCTTGTAATATTCAACTTAACTAAATTTGGTTGAACACAAGTTTCATCCATAATAAATATTTCAATCATGGATGTTAGAAATGCATAAATCTAGCTACCATCAGTTCTATAGGAGAAATGAAAATTTCAAACACTTTCAAGAAGCGTCATAATCGAAATTTGGATTGATTAGAGACGTGCTATACGTCATTGGTAATGAGTATTAGTCTATATTACATTAGATGTGCAAATTTCTTTAAATTTATCATTTAATATCATATATGCAAGATCTAGAAATTTTCATAGTGTGCATTGTAGAAAATACACACTTCCAATAATCAATTGCAAGTTTTCCATGTTTTAAATACTTTTCACTAATTGGACATTTATATAACAATGCATAATTTGAAGTGTGTATCTTTTACAATGTACAGTGTGGACATTCTAAACATTTTTCCTAACATGCCTCTTCATAATTAATTGTTATCCAACTTTATTAGTTCTTATTTGTTAATATCAATGCACGGAATATATCTATATAAGAAATTAAAAAACTAATTAATCAAAGTGGACAATAATGTGGGACAAACATAAAAAAAAAAGGAAAAAGAAACTGAGATTATTTTTATAAGAATGATGGAATATTAAATAATCAACTTTCAATAATAATATTTTGTTCATTACAATGCATATTACTTTAAATAAGGTATAAAAGAAAACTCATATTTCAACTATATTTTTAAAAAGAAATTGAACTATATTTTAGGATGAATGAAAAGGGAAAATTAGACTATCAATATCTTTTTTAGACGGGTATAGTATACTATTCATTTTTCATTCCTCCCATGTTAGAATCCACTTTCCATGGTTAATTTTTTAGTTTTTTTTTTTTTATGTATTTCTAATTAATGTACATTGTAATTATAAAATTTGAAGAAATAAAGTGAAATATTAAATAAAAACGATATATAAGTAAATTATTGTTAAATGTCACTTTTCCAACAACGTTTATTCTTTTTTGATACAGATTAAAGGGAATATAGGGAGAGGAGAGAAATTGTGTACGGGTAAATGTGCTTCGTACTCAAGACTTTATGTTCGAAATGTGAATATCTGACCATTACGAAACACCAAAACACTCCGACAACATTTATTAAACTTTCTTAGAACATTGTGAGAATAAAAATGATACTATTTTTGCAGGATGAGCGAGGAGGTATATATGGTATATAATTCCTCTACATAACTTTCTATAATAATGGCTTGATCACTGATATTTCTTAATAATTTAATTAGATTAGATAGATTTTTTTGTAATTATAGCTTCAAAATTTATGAACTGTATATTCTTATATTAATTAATGAATCCACACTGTCATAAAAGAAAAAAAATCAATTCACATAATCTCTTCTCAAATTTATTGTTCTTATATATATATATATATATATATATATATATATATAAACACACACACACACACACACAAGTAGAATAGAGAGTTTTATCTACTACTCCTGATATTTCAGCATCAATATTATCACAATGACAAAGCTTTTACTATCTTTCTTGGCGGTAATTATCACGCTTTCTCTTACAACAGGTATTCAATTTTTTATATTTTGTGTTAAAAAACGTCGAAAATATATATATATGAAAGCCCATTCATCTCGTAAAAGTTTGACAAAAATTTTCAATTCGGGAAATCTTTTCTATTGCTGAAGCTTCTCTTTTTTTTCTTACGGGTACTAATTTGCAGATTATGGTATTCATGGAGCAACGGTTACTACTATTTGCCACGTGGAACACATCGCTCCTTGCTTAGGTTTAGCAGATATGGTGTGCAAGTTTATGTGCACGGAGAAAAAAAATTCCCCTCCTAATTCGGTTTATATTAATAGTTATTGTGTCAATAAATATTATAGGGGCTTAGATGTTCATGTCTGTCTCTGCCAATACATTTGTCGCAACAAGTGAGATTGATGATGGTTTAACATTTAACAATTCAAATTTATGAATTACTAGTAAAATTTGTTATTTTTTATAACAATATATATGACATTGTGGCTAATGTTTTTGAAATTCTTTAGGGTAAATTGCCACTAAAGTGGCCAACATTTACATCTATTTGTACTTTTATTCTCAACCTTTAAGTTGCCAGATGGAGTCAAAAGGGTTTAGTGATAAGATTCATTTATTTGGATGGAAGTCGTCAATTTTCCAAAGATTGAAGGATTTCTGGTCCAAATTTAAAGATTGAGAATTAAAGTGCAAATTAATGCAAAGGTTGGGGACCTTTGTTGCAATTTACCTTAATGAATTATATAATTTAGATATATGGAAAGTTATTTTTTAATTGATTTATCAACTGAGAAATCTCTTTCCATATCTGTATTATTCTACATACAAAGTAATGTTAAATGTTGCATTTTCTATATTGCACCATAAATGCTACGTGTGTATACTACGTTTCAGTAAAATGGAAAAGTTTCTAATACTTGAACGCAGTAAAAAACCAACACATATATTAATGGATCCAAAGTAATCAACAAACTATATAGCCCATAACCCATAAGTCAATTTTTTTATTTTGCCATGTAGGATAGAATGATACCGTTGAAACATCAAAAATTGTCCTCGTAACACCTTATGAATTTTCATTAGTTTTATAAGGAAACATGTATACTCTATAATTAATTAATGTTATAAAAACACATTTAATAAATATCCTTAAATTCAAATAATTAAACTTTTAAATTCGAATAAGGGTCCCCAAACTTTGCAATTAATATTGTCTAGATCTCCAATTTTTTTAACTCACTGGGTTCTAACCTTTCATTAATTAGCACAGAAGTCTTTTTTGACTATTTTCATTCATTTCTCTTTTTAACTCTTTTGTCAAATTATAACTCTTATCCTTTTAAACTAGGGAAAAAAAAAAGAAAACAAAAAACAAAAAGTTCAAAAATTTAAAAAATAACATTAATTTTCTTCATTTTTCCTTTTTTTTTAATATAAAGGAGGGGGTGGGGTTGTGAAACCCGCTGTTAGAAAAGACTACAAAAGGGGGGGGGGAGTCTCCACCTGGCCATTTTTGGCAGCACAAGGTGGGCCAAAAATGGCAGCCGACAGGGGGGATACACCCCCTCCTTTTTTCATAAAAAAAAATTAATGTTATTTTTTGTTGTTTTTAAACTTTTTTTTTTAGTTTAAAAGGATAAGGGTTATAATGTAATTTAACAAAGTAGTTAATTGAGAAATGGATAGAAATTGTAAAAATGGACTTCTTGTGCTAATTAATGAAAGGTTAGGGACCAAATGGGTTAAAACAATATTAGAGACTTAAGTGATACTAAATATAAAGGTTGAGAATGAAATATGAAATTAACTAATCGAATAATAATTAAACTCATTTTTCTATCTCTCTCTTTTAGCATTTTCTAATTTGTCTATTTTAATTAAAGGTATTTTGTCTCTTCAATACATAAATAAATAAATAAATAAATAATAGTAATTCCAATTCCGCACTGCTTTCTTTTTTTTTTTTTTAAAAAAAGTCAATTCCGCACTCTTACCATCACATTTATTTACTTAAAAGGAAAGAACGTATGTATTTACTATTTTGACAAAAGGTGTTCGTGTAAATCACTGTGTAAATACCCCCTGAACGCAAAGGACGTAATCTGCAAAGTTTCCTGGATTAAAACATTGCCGTAGACAGTCCAAATTATGTTTCGTCCACTCACCTAATAAAACATATCAAAGGCATCCAAGTGGGCAACACAATTTCTATATATTCTTTATTCGTGAAACAGAGGCACTTCAAGTTAACACATTCTAAAATGCTAGTTATTTTCTAATCTTCTGACGTCAACTCTTTCATGATGAGACCTAAGATTTCTACGTTTAAATTGTTAGCTAATCCTATATAAGGTGTTGTTCTGATTAATTTGCGCAATATTTTAGGAGGATACGCTACCAAACATGTTAAATAGTTAAAAACTATTTTTATTCCACACTTGTAAAAGTCAAGTCCCTTTTACTAAGCAAATACAACACAACTCCATTGATTCACACGCAAAAGTAACACTACAAAGTTGATATCAAAACTTAACGCCACATTTTGAAACAAACCACGAAAAAACAAATTTCTCAATAATTAATTAACCCTTCTGCAGTTCCTCCTTATCTGTCCATTCGATCCAGTGAGGGGGCTAATGTCTCCCATTTTGATCATTGCAGAGGCAAAATCAGAGCTGAAGGTGTTAGGATTGTTGGAATAACCTGAAACTGTCGAATCTGTGGATCCACCATTAAAAAGCTCTTGATCAGAGTGTAGAAGTCCCCTCCGGTTCACAAGGTTCTTGAAGTAATTGTTGTCAAACTTTGTTGGAGTTTGGACATCCAAAGGTGCCAAATTGTTGTCCCCTGATCCAGTGGCTCTTGGACAGTTCCCCTGTCTTGTTCTTGCTAGCGAAGCGTCCAAGTTCGTTTCGTTGTATATGCGAGCCCTAAAGCTCGTGCACCTTGCTTGTCCGATCGTGTGTGATCCTGCAAAACCACATATATATATCGAGTTAACTTTGAACTATCTTTTTCATGTTGAACCATCTCGTTTAAAAGCTTAAAAACGAACCGGATAAAGCAACCAAGTCCCGGTTGGAAAGACCAAGAGCATTGAATCTTGAAGTGAGGGCGCTAAGATTTGAAGTTGGAGGCGGAATTCCATTGTTTGCTGCAGACCGGCTTGCTGTTCTTGCATCTCTTCTTCCAAGTTTTACATTCCAATTAGGCCCTCCTAGCTGCAATATTTGGGATCAAACAGAGTGTAAAATGTTATTCATTGATCGCTACATAATAATAAAATTAATTGCAAGTATAATCTGCTTAACTAGAAATATTGTTTTATAGCACAAGTACTTACTGCAACAACAGAGTCGCGAGCAGCAATTGCCAATATATCAGCGCAAGAGACCACGCCAGGGCACACTCTCTCAACAGCTGATTTTATATTGTCAACAACTTCGAATCCCCTGGCTGAATTGCGGTTTGGGATGGCAGTCTTTTCTCCGGTGAAGGAAGAAGTGTCGTCGAGGAGGATCGACCCATCACAACCCTATAAAAATGTCACATATGTCAAGTAAGAAAAAACGTAGACTAATGGAAAAAGTGTTATGAAATAGTAACAACTAGAAAAATAGCCTTTTAAGCTCTTGGTATGCCACGTTGCCTGTTATTTGGCATTTGTGTCACTATCTTTTATATGTGCAAATTTGTCGTTATATATACTCATCAGGCATGAACATGTTAGATCATTATTGGAATGAAAAATGAAGCTAAAGCCTATTACATAGTGAACAATGAAAATTAATTTTCTTGCACTTTGGAAGGTGTCACAAGTGGGTGGATGTTGTGCATGTCGAATAAAAGGGTATATAATAAGGAAATTACGTTGACGAAGCAATCGTGGAAGAATAAGCGGAGGAGAGACGCGCCCATGCGAGCCTCCTTTGAGATAGCAGATTGCACCGCAGATTTAACAGTAGGAAAAAGGTTCCGACATGAACTTGAGTAAAAATTAGTCGAAAGTTGAGCTTCGGAATATCCGAATAAAAGGAGGAGGAAAGCCAAATATATGGCAATATTCTTGAAAGAGACCATTGCAAAGTGTTTCTTTGAGAAGTAGAAAGAAAGAGAAGGAAGAAGAAGAAGAAAAATGGTGTTGAAGTTGTGGACAATATTGAAACCAGATAAATGCAGGGTTTATATAGAGAAAATTAGATTGCTTTTTCACTGGGTATTTCATGTCGGCCGGTTACCTAACTCTCTAGACTTAAGATTGCATGGCATTTCAACGTTTGAAAGCATTGACGAAGTAAAAGTCCCACAATGATTTTGGCTTTTTAAAAGCAACGTTTTCTAGACAACACTCTAATAGTATATAAGATCGATTATGACCTTATCAAACAATGCGTTATTTAATAGGATATATAGGTTGAATCACTTGAACCGTAAGTTTCAATATGTATGTCTCTATTAAAGGTTAAATTAATTGTGTCATTTAAATATTATCACAATCATCAGAGCTGAGATTTATTTTTCTCGTAAGCACCTAATAATTGGGAAAGATCTTGTGTTAGCCATTAGGATATTTAATTTAATAATTATTGCACTATTCGTTCATCTTAGCTATCTCTACATATCATCTTCCATATTAACAATTCGCATGATGACATCTTATGGCGCTCAATGACATGTCCTGAAATGATTGTAGTATCTTCAACAGTAAATATGGATGCCTATTAAGAGTAATTAGTATTTACTAATTAGAACTCTGTCTACTTATACATATTAAAAAAAATATTAATGATTTGATTGATTAATAAAAGATAAAGTACGCATAAAGTTAAATCCGCGTATACATGCTTATGTTTGAAAACAAAGTACTTTGTTTTTAACTTTGTGGACAAAAGTGATCCAAAAGATAAACTAATCCAATATTTCTATAATGATTTGGTGAAGACCTCAGAGCCTAACGATAAAGGAACATATATTATATAACACCCCCCGGGGTAAAAGTTTGACTTATCTTATACATCTTCTTTACCTTTCTTTCTAGGCAATTCTTTATAAAATTGACAAATCAACTCGATAAATTAACATATCAGTTTTAACTCATGTAGAAAAATGTTTTTATTTGTGTGGTTGAGTATGAAGGTATGGTAAGCTAATGATACCATAACCCAGTTTTTTGGGTTTATCTATTTACTTTTATACTTTCATGTCATGGAGTAAGCCATTATATACGTGAACCAATGTTTATAATATTAAGCCGGGGGGTCAAATTTCCTTGATGCAAGGCGCGCACCAACTTTATATATATTAACTTTTTGACTTTTTAGTCACAATCTAGATTAAATGTTTCAATCAACCAACTAATTTTTAAGTAAATAATAACTTGATAACTCTCTCGAATATCAAATGAAATTGCATGAAGACTTTTGATATAACTGGTTAATATTGACTTCTCATTCATTCATTTATTTATTTATTTATTTTGACCAAGTAAATAACTAACCCACCAACAAAAAGTAACAATATTGAAGTTTGCACCCCAACACAAAAAAAAAAAAAAAAAAAGAAAGAAAGTAACAATATTGAAAAACATGGACTTTCACTCAATGATGTAGATTCCATACCTCAAGGAAAGATGGAGAAAAAAATAATACAAAGCTAAGAACTTTAGGAACCAAATAAGCTCAACTTTCAATTTTTTTTTTAATTTTTTTTGAATTAAACTCAACTCTCAAAATTTTAGAAAATTTAAATATTCAATGATATACTTTCCTACTTAAATAAATTATAAAGAAAGGAACTTCAATTAATTTATAGTATCTCCATATATACCACCTTGGCTTATTTATATCATCTGACTAGAATAATAATTAATGTGGTAGCCGACCCAAAAAAAAGAATACATGTTTTTCTATTGTTACATTTCTTTTCTATATTATTATTATTATTACATATCAGTCAGACAGTCACTCAGTATTATAATATATACCAACAAAATCAGAAGTTTTAGATTTAATTTATCGAACTACCTTTTAGTTAGTTAATCTTATGGTAGAAATTCAGAAAATGATTTTGGAATTAATGCATTACGGCTGTGATCTCAGGATTCAACAAATGCGACCCAATTTAAGAAAAAAGATCGATGCATAAATGATAAATTTCCTTCTATTCTCCCTGTTTGGTGAACTGCTCTCGCTAATTTATTTAATGACTGTTTGACATTTTTAAGCACTTTGACTTAAACTTGTCACGTTTTCTTTTAGAAATTAAGAAGAAGAAGTCAAAAGTAATTTACCTTAAATCCTTAATATATATATATATTATATGTATGCATTTCTCGAAACCAAGATTAATTAATCGGGTAAGAAAATTAAAACTCTTACTAAAGTGTGTACATTAATTTGCTTCAGGGTCGAGCTCGAGAAGATTTTGTTAGATACACAATTCTGAATATTTAATGCATAGACAAACGAGTGCCTACATCTATATATATGGAGAAGAGAATAGGGACTTGAAAATTAAGTATATTCATAATGAGTAATATTCAAAAACCTCCAAAATGTTCCAAAACTTTCCATTCTATGTGGTTTACATAGATGTACACTACATAGATTTGAAATACATGTGGTGTACATCAATGCAGGCCATATGTGGTGAGAGATTTTGTTGCCAAACTCTCAAAAGTTTTTTGAACATTTTCATATTTATGATTTAAGTATTTCTAGAAGATAAATAGAAAAAATTATGTCTAATCATCAATCAAATCTCAGAAATGAGTCATAAGTATAGCTTAATTATTGTTAGAAAGAGACCCACGTCGAACACGGTCATATATATCCATGCAAATCAAAAATAATAATAAGAGTCATTTTTTCTTACTTACTCCCGATTGACAGCCTTCCTTTTTGAATTCTGAGTACCATCTTTTTTTTTGAAAGGAAAGTATCATCTTAATTAATTAAGTTTGAAAGATAAAAGTCGTAGCCTCTAGATTTCTATTATATTTTTTAAATAAAATTTGAGTAATAAATGAAAGTAAATAATGACGATTTGTTGTGATTTATTTAGAACTTCTAGATCGTGTGAATTAGTGATTATTATGAATGATTTGATTAGATTTTATTATCATCAAAGAGAAATAAAATCATAATGCTAATTGGAGAAAAATTAATGATTGTTATAGACATTAAAAATTAATGAAAAAATTCTTTATAATTTTGTGATGGATAACACTTTAAAAATATAAGGCATGAAAACTTGAGTTAAAAAAGTTTGAGGACCGGTTTTGCCCACTGTGTTTTGATTGATTTATCTTATGAGTTTGTGAGCACAAGTGATACAATCACTGTTATGTACTTATGTTTGGTTCTTTTTTATTTCGAGAAGCTAAAAAATCTCCTACTAATTGTAACAAAGTTCTCTCTCCTAAATAGACACAGAAAAGAACACAAGGTTGTCCTTTGTCTTTCCTCTACAAAGTTCTTTGTCATTATCTTATCCCTAAATAAGAGAAAATAACTGGTTTAAAATACTCTCGACTCATGGAGACTTGAGAGTCATCGTAGTAGCTAGTGTAATGAACAAAACATTTTACAACAGCGTGAAGGTCTTGAACAATGTCCTTTGTCAAAATACCTTGTGAAAATGTATATTTAAATGGCTAAGAAGAGATCAGAAATCCTCTGGTATACAAAATAGTCTGCAATTTGATTTTCACACAATAATTCTGCTATTAGCTATTTGATTGAACTCTTACTAATTTATTTTCACCTAACTATTTATTTTCATTTGCCATTGATGCCTTAGCCCATTTTGTTAAGAGGCTACGGCTAAACTCTTGGAATCTAGAGGTGTCAGGTTCAATTCCTGTTATGTGGGATTTTTTCACATTTAATTGTACTTTGTAGTCCCTTGTGTGGGGGGTTTGTATAGTTAATTTCTTTGCAATTTGCTTCAATAGTACAAACCTCTATGTGCATTTGTACGGCCACAATGCAATTTGTAATTGTATTTAAAAAAAAAAAAACTATTTATATTAATTTAATACTTCAAATTTGCATACAACAAGTCCTTATTTCGCTGATGCATATGTCTCTAATTAATCAGACACATGGAATCCCAGTTCACACTTGTAAAGGAGATAAGTCTATGGGTTTGCCTTCAATTTGCATACATTTTTCTTCTGATATTTCCAGTGATGATTCCTTCTTGTAAATGTACTTCTTTGATGCCCCATAAAAGACTATCAGATTGAGTGCTGATAGTACCACAAGGAATCCATAGTAATAATCCAAATGAGAATCATTCACATTTTTCCCAATCCAACTCCTCCCTCCATTTCTCCCTGTTATTTTGTCCACCACTGTAACCAGAAAGCTATTCAAGAAGTTCCCCACTCCAATCCCACTTGTGAAAAATGTCGTCCCGAGACTCTGCATCTCCTCTGGAGACTGATCATAGAAGAATTCCAGTAACCCAATGGCATTGAACACATCTCCTATACCCAACAGAACATACTGTGGAAGTAAATAGAATATGCTCATGGGGACTATTTCATCGGGCCGTTTGATTTCGTGCACGCTTATAACGTGCAAGCGCTTCATTTCAACCACATATGCAATGGCGATCGCAAGAATTTGGATCACAAACCCAATTCCCAGTCGTTGCAAGAGTGTGATTCCTCGGGGGTTCCCTGTTTTCTTTCGCATTAAAGGCACGAAATAGCGGTCGTACATGGGGACCGATACGAGCATTGAGAGCGTGACGAAGCTTCCGAGAGAGGCCGCTGGTATTTGGAAGTTTGAACCAAAATGTCTGTCCAAAGTGATGCCTTGTTTCACAAAGAGAGTGTTGACTTGTGCCCAAATGGTGCTAGGAATTAAGGTTACTAGCCATATCATGGTCATTCCTAGAACCAGCTTGGCTTCTTCCACTTGAGTCACGGTACATCGAGCCGTTGGCTTGCTATCTTTCCCTTCTTGCCTAATTGCTGCCTTGTCCAAAAACCTGACAATATTTGGAAAGTATACTAACTTTTGTCGCGACGATTAATAGTTATATGTATCCATATGTTTCTTGAGTCATCCAAATATTGTTTGGTAGTGTGAGAGAGTATATATGCCCATAACTCAGCAATTTGCAACTCGCTTATGGCCCCATCTTCTTATAATTATTTATTGGACCATTTTCAACTGGAATTGCAAATTGTTAACTTTAAAAACTTGTTGTAACCAAACTTTCCTTATTGAGAGGATATATCCCTTAGAACATTAACAAGCTAGCAAGTTGCACCAAAAGGACACACTTTGAAGATGTTAACAGAGAGAGCACTCAAAATTTGAGCTCAATTAATTACAAAGTGAACTAACAAAATGAAAATACAGAACCTTTTTAAAAAAAAAAAGATTTTTATGATATATTGTATGGCATGCATGTATACTATGTTTGTTATCATGTGTAGAATGTAACAACTTGCATGATGACAATTGACATGTCATGAAAACATCCCTATACGAGTAGTTGGCAGACAGAGACAATTCACGGATACTCTGAACCCTATAAATGGAAAGCAGTGTTCAAAGTGTGTACATGGCATATATTTATTCATTCATTTCTTTTGTAACCAAACAATAATAATTTAAGGAGGTAACATTGTTGTTCCCATGGCCATGGGTGGTCCTCTTTCTATTCACCTTATCTTTCATTATTCAGTCCATTTAGTGATATATAGGAATCTTTATCAAGGTATCTTTTATTTATGACTTTGGGCATTCCTTGTCCAAGCCCTTCATTCTTACCTGTTTTTGTTACAGGGATGTTTCCAAGGTTGAAAGACCTAACCTATCATATAATATTATTGTATCTCTATATTATTTTCTCACCACAAGCTCATTTTTAATTAAAGATATTGATTCCTTATTCTTTTACTGTAAGACTTTTTATAAGAGATGAATCAGTTCATTAAGTTACAGCAGAAGCTCACCTGAATACTGTAGTGTGGTGGACTCGTCGTTTTCCAGTAGTGGCGTAATACTGATGATCGAACTCGTGAAGCTCGGATAGATGGCTCGGGAGAGCAAGCTTTCTATTAGCAAATGCGACGAGAAGAACCCGAAGAATGTCACCGGCAGGGTGTCTTCTCCTTCTTACTTTGTGCCTATACATTGGGGTGCCAATGTAGAAAATGACAAGGGACAACGTAAGTCCCACAGTTGGGATTCCATATCCCAGTCCCCAGCCTAAGTTTTCTTGAATATAAACAAGGCCAAGGGTAGCAAATAATGCACCCGTGAAGGCACTGAACATCCACCAATTGAAGAAGGACACCTTGAGCTTTTTCTCATGCGGATTGAAATCGTCGAATTGGTCTGCTCCAAAGGTGGATATGTTCGGCTTCGTCCCACCCGCCCCTACTGCTATTATGTACAGAGCAGCATAGAAAAACCCAATCTGTGAACTGGTGGCCTTGTTGCAACTCCGTTTGCACATGTTGGTTTAAAAAATTTAACCGAAACCGCCATAGTCAAAAGCACCATCCCCTGCAATTTGAGCACAAAATTTTAACATGTAACATATATAGTCTGAACCAAGTTAATTACTGCAATATATATTATTAATCTGTCACTTTCTCATCAAGCACTCGTAATCTTGAAAGTGGATGATCTTTGAAACTATAGAAACGATATCAATAAACATGTGGTTAATCTAATTACAAGTCATTAATTATAAGCACAGAGTGATTAACAGGACCCACAACCAAAAAAAATCAGCGCTATCTATTGGCCAATAGGAGTAGGTAAGCTCTGTCACACACCAAACTAGTGGCATATAATATTCATAGTGCAAAATGAATGAGTTTAATTGTTTCTTGAATGGAAAATGGAAATAAATATGCTAATAATACTCACAATGACATAGATTAAGGATGATACTGTAAATGTCCAAAACCGGCCTAAATAAGAATCTGCAACATAGGCGCCGATGATCGGAGTAATCCAGACTGATCCCGACCAGTTATTAACGTTTCTAACTGATGAAACAGTGTCTTCATGAAGTTGGGTTGTCAGATAAACCACTAAATTTGATGCTATTCCATAGAAGGCCATTCTTTCAAATGCTTCATACCCTGCATATGCATCGAAAAGTTTTGTCTACGTATTTGACCATGCGAATATTTTGAAATCAGTAACTCGAAATTGATTATGGAGATGGTAGGATAAGAATTAATACATGCATACCAACAAGAAAAGCACAAGCCTTCTATTTGCCCGTCTTACCGGCGAGAACTGGCTGCCCTCGGAGATCTACGGTGCCATCTTGTGTGTAATCTTGAGATTCCATTACTATAAATCTCAGGAATAAATGATTGAAGAGAGAAATTTTTATGAGGAGAAATCTGTTGTTAGGATATGAAGCAAGTTTTGGGAGTGAGGAGTTGAGGTCTGTAAACTTACCAATATAAGTAGGCAATGCTGTTACTGGTTACCGGCGCATCTGGTCATTTCTTTGTCACACATTACTTGCTTTCTTTTCTCTTCTTTTCTTTTCTTTTTTATTTTTTGTTCATTTTTATTTTTTTCTTCTGTATAGTAGACATCGCAACAAAATAGAATTTGTCATGCTAAAGTAATGATTGTTTTCAAGAAGTTGAAAAGAGAGGTCATGGTTAATAGTGGCAATCCAATATGGATTTTATGCTATACTGAGTCATATAAATACAGTATAATATGTGACAGTAAGACGTGACATAAGATAAGATAATTTTAAGAAATCTTTATATTTCTAGATATATATATATATATATATATATATATATATGATCCTTCTAGACTATAAGAATGTTAATAACTCACGAGTTTTACATTTTTTTTTTTCCGTTTATAATTTTGGTTTTTGTTTGTTAGAGATAGTGAGAATCTATTTTATATTGGAGTGGGATATACGAGACCACACTCAGCGTTCTTTAATAGTAAGTTGATATTCTATTTTTGAATTTTCGATATCTATTTAAATAAGCGTGATGATCATCCTATTGTGTCCCAATCCGTGCTATCAAATCTCAAGCGGGTCAATATCGTGAAGCTTGTAATCAATTGAAACAGTGCTCAATTGTTTCACCGTTCATTGGCCAATGTTGGAAAGATTTCTTCAAATGTAATTATAAGCATATAAGAAGAGTGAAAACATTTAAAAAAGTTTAATCATTAATTGCAAAAATCGAAAATGTTATTGGACCAACTTTACCTTGGCAAAGTGGACATTGCAAAAAGTCAATTATTATTATTATATTTTTGGCAATATATTCTATATTTATCCTTCAATGACCAATTTGGTTGTTCGGGACACAATTAGTTTGTCTTTTTCTGTAAACTGTTCACTTTCATCTTGAGAAATTCGAAAGAAAAAAAACACTATCCTTTCTTTCCGGATTTGATCAATGTTCAAAATATAAAATCAATTACCTCATGATAATTCTAACTTGTCAGTAATATAAAAATCTTATATCAGATTAAACGTTCTTACATTTCAGTACTCTTATCAATTAAAAATTCACATGTGAATTGTGAGGGCTCTAATTTAGACTTAATTAAAGTCACATGTAACTTCTTGATTGGTAACTGATAATAAATGCTTGGGACTATTAGAAATTTTTCCCATTTGCTAATCATTGGAAACTTTTCTCCCTTGTCAGTATAGAAAAAGCACACCTGTTTGCATCCAAAAGAAAACTCAATTTTCACAAATCACGTTCTGTCATTCTAATCTTCAGATACTAATGTACATTAATTTGATAAATTACCCCATTTTTTTTTTTTTTTGAAGAAATTTGATAGAGTACTAAGATTTTTGGACGCACGCGATTTGGAGTTTATCCCCCCACAAACTTAGATCTTATTTGGATGCACTTCAGTTATTTGAGCCCATTCTTGATGATTTTCATGGGAGAGGGGAGGACAATAAGGGAGAGATATGTTCAAGGGCGGAGCCGGCTGTCGATATGAGGTGTGACGAAAATATAAATTAATACTAATTTATATATTATTTTTTTTCAATTTTTATATGGTCAAAAAATGTTTTTTTTTGTCAAAATGAGATGTGCCCAAGCAAAGGGTGACACACCTCCACCTACGCCCCTAGATATGTGTGATTTGAACTTGACACCTCCTATTCGAAATGTGAGAACTTAATCACTGCAACAACCATACTTTTGAGTATCATGATAACATTGATGGCCGGGATACAAAAAAATCATATTTATCTAAGTAGTATTGCGTTCTTGCGCGTCTGAATGAGATGAATTGCCCTTTCATCGAATTTAATATACACAAGTCAGTCAAGTTAACATTTACCTTCTTTACAACTTGGAATTCGACCACCCGTGGATGTGATCATCAACTAGTTATGGCGTTTACCTTTCATGTGAAGATGTGTTTTCATCTTGGTGTCGCAAATTTCAGGATATTACGAAACTCTAATATTTGATATAGAATAACATTTGCAGAAGAAAATATTTGGCAAGACTGGGATAATCTCACCTCTTTAATTGAAAAAATTAGCACAAGCGTGAGGAATAGTATCCTATTTTATTTGACAAAAAAAAATAGAAAATAATAAAACAAAAGCCGTCCATTGTATTATGTTCTTAATAACATAAGAATGTTACTAGGTACTAATAAACGTTAAGACGGTAAAATAATAAAATGAGAGCCGTCCGTTATATTATAGCCGAATCCTGTTAGCATCTCTAAAAAACAGCCTACAAAAATATTCAAGAATTCCCTTTTTGCATGTAGACAACCTATCAAATTGTCTAACTCAGAACCACGATTGAGACTCTGTATTGTTGCCCGATAGATCTGTCAAATCTCAACCCAATTTATTACAAATAGTACATAGAGATATGAAAAGATTACATCATAGAAGTTTTAGACGGCTCTTACTTGACAACTTGGAAGAGCAAAGATGATCAAAGTTAGTAAACTCTTTTTAAATGTTTTGAATATTCGGTAATGAAGTAAAAATAGTCAGATTATCAGCTTATGTAACAGAAACAATCAAATTGATATCATAGTCATAGATTTAAACTTGAGAAGAGATGAAATGAACTAAAGAGAATTTTCTAGCAGTTTCAAAAGGCGTCGCTCCCCGTCTCTTGTGGGTGCAAGGAAGTATGCCGTGTTTCCATGTGGTGTGCATCTATGCACCCAGATGAGACGGGAGTTGCAGATATAAACCTACTAGTAGACTAATGAGGCTCAGTCTATGCATGTCGATGCCAGAGGTTTTGCTTCACTCTTAGGGAATTAGCATCAGCAAGGGCAATTAAAAATCATAGTATAGGGGACCAAACCAAAACCTAGGTTTTGTGTGGTGGCCTTCCAGAATACCCATGGAAAAAGGATGTGCAAAACCCACTTGTTCTTGTTTCCATTAGAATGAGATAAGAAACTCCTTTTTCACTATGAATTCCCATCCAATAAAAGAATATATAGATATCCCTCTATCTTCTAACTAATTGGTGGGTCAGTCAGAATATATACAAGTGACCCTACTGCCATATCACATAAAAAAGTAGAAATATATTTTCAAGAAAAGATATATATTTTTTGTAACCATAGGAAAAGGATTGGTCCATCACATCTTTAAATTTTTGAGGTCCATAAAGCCATTATTTTGTGGCATTCTTCGGAACCGAACTTTCAATATGAGTTGGGAAACAGAGCCACAAGACTACTGTTATTATGGGGCTTCAGGCGCAGGAACAATTTATTTCTCGTATCTTCGATTAGGGCCAAAAATAGCTCTCCCGACCATGGACGTCCAATGACACCAATGGATGTTGGTGGAATGGAATCTGCTAATAATTGATGGTAGTGAGTGTTAGAAACTTGTCGATTTCTTAATGCCCAATCACACCTAAAATGATTCTCACGGTTGTCTGGTTAACTCTTTTTCTTTCTCATATTTTAACAAAACACAGTGAGTATTATTGACCATGCACGCCAAGGATGAATATGCACCAAACATGAATCTAGACACTACTGGATAGCATCATAATACAAGCCCGGAACCATTCAACTTTGTCTTCAACCACCAATTCAACCAAAGCACGAATTCTCGAAAGCGAAATACCAATGAACTGAGGACATGACGTGATTCCTAGATTCCCTGTAGAATACTGCATGTGCACGTGTGGATGAAATTGGATGACTAATATCAAAAGAGACAAACCATAGTGTGAAAGCTAGAGACACAATTGGAATCTAGAAATGGTACCTGGAACTTTTAATAGAAAAGGTCAACTCAGTCTAGACATTGAGCTACAGCTTCGTAACATGCCCAGCAACGATTTCCACATAATTCATTCAATTTTATCATCATAATGCAAACACAAAGTAGCATGTAACTTTAGCTACCACCAATCAGAATGGTCTAGTCATTCTTTCGCCAACTTGGATATGACCAAGCAATTAAACCAAAGAACCAGAGACAAAGATAAACCTACAGGGTTGAACAAAGATGAAACTTCTATCATGCCTCCAACGATAATTGTTCCCTTATATTCCATTAAATACCTGTAGCAACATCACCACCACCATCTCATAGCCAATACCAGTATTCACAAATAAAGAATCTCATCCTCATTCTGCTATAAATTTCAACCCCACAAAATCTAATCTAGAAGATTCACTTAATGGCCTAGTAACAGTGAAACTAGAAACCTCTGTCCCTGTGTTTCTTCACAAATCTTATTCTAAGGACATCCTAGAGCAATAGGACAATAAATCATGAAGTGCAACCGCTATAGCCTCGGGTCACTAAAGATCATGCTTACAATTGGCAATCATCTAAGTTCTACCCACAATTTCAGTGACTTAAAAAAGCCTTGTAATAACCCATGTACTCCAAAAGCCAAGGAACCCATGTATACTCCAAAAGCCAAGGGGCGGGTCATGTAATCAGTCCAGTAATTAAACCTCCACCTACAAATGTTCGAATCAACAATATAATTTCTAGAGTATAATCATGTGCCATTATTATTCAACAACTCAATCAGGTCAACAAAAAACTGCCGGACCACCAGATATGAGGACCACTACATTCAAATTTTAATGCATACATGCAACAAACATAACTAAACAGAAGCAAAGACTTGTACACAGTCCTACTAAAAGAACCTACTGTAAGAAATTATTTATAACACCTTTAGGGCACATTGCAACTGGAAAGAGATTTAAGTACCAGATGGAATGGAATGAGGAACTGCACTCTCTCAAGAGAATGCAGATAACTTTAATGCAAGCCCCAACCAGAAAGGTGTCATGTCGCACCATATACAACTTAATACACAATGACACTACACTTTTGTATGTAATACAAACTTGTCAACGAAAAATTGATAGATATATAGGAGATGTTTATATTGAGTGACTACTGCAGTCTGCAATGAATTCAAATCACAGTTCTACAGGCAAGGGTACAATATCATAGGCATCACAGAAGCTAAGTTTATCTACTTCACGTATTCTAATTTCCAGCAGCATATTGGCATCTAATGTAGAGTTGCGTAAAAATTAGAAAGAAACACATCCCCCCCCCGCCCCACCCCAAAAAAAAAAAAAAGATGAAAAAACATTTATGACATTGGGACTATACACAGAGCTACCTATACGTTAGAAATACCTACTTTGCACTATGAAATTATAATCTCTCTTCAGTCCTCCTCCGATACTTCCTCTACTGGCAATTCAAACTCGTCAACTGCTCTAAAATATGCTCTCTGCTGTTCAATAAAATCTCGATAACTTTTATCGTCTTCCTGCTGCACACACCTCTTCTGCAATGCCATGGTGTCCGTGAAACTTTGACACTCGACATTTTTTTAAGATAAATCACAGAATCATATGGCACAGATAGTCTTATGAACAACAGTTATTGGAACAACAGTTATGGGCACACGATAGTCTTGAAAGAGAGAACTCTCATTCATGTATCATTTGAATGGACTAAACTTCTAATCTTCTACATTTCCTGTAACCAAGTTTGAGCCATCATAAAGTGATGTGCGCATGCTCTAAAAATAAAAATGATTTTTCCCGAACATTGTGAATAGTGATAGGCCAACACCAACAGCAGTCAAAGGGCATTACAACAAGCTGTTAGGCAAGTCCGTGTAAACTACAACCATCAAAGATTAATCAACTGGGAATTCTAATCATCTTAGAGCCCTAGCAGATAGAAACAATGATGTCACATAAAACTGAGCAGACATCTGATCACCTATCACAAAAAAAATTTCACATCCTAGTGTTTGATTCTCATTACGTGTTCAGTTTCGGGGAAATTGTAACGAGGAGAGAGAGGTAGAAATGAGCGGTGGAAATTTAAAAAGGTTCAAAATATGTGCCTGTAATTGAATAGTTGTCAAATCAAGGGGTAGGTGGAAATTATAATTTTTGGAGAATTTAGGGTCAATAAATGAATTTCAAATACCAAGCTGTGACACAAAATTCTGATAGGAAACCAAAGCAAAAACAAAGACAAATGCAGTTTTCTTCCTTGTATCAATAATAGAACACCAATACAAACCTTTGTACGTTTAGGACGATGATCGGTCAATGACTTTGTTGGTTTAACATCACCAGATTCATCGGGAGCATTCCTAAACATAAAAAGCATTAAAAGGAGATCAGCATAATGGCAGCACAATCGAAAATCTGAGAGAAGCTGACGTATTACAAAGATTAGCAGAAGCATAAACAAATGAATGCTATAAAGTAGCATAACGCTACACACAAATATACAATTTAGAAAAGAAAGACGCATCTGAAAATGGAATTTCAGAAATATCCTTCTTATAAAACTTAGAGCTAACAAATATTATCTGCCTGAATGATCAAACTTCAATCCTCCAGCAAAGACAATGAAAAAGTAAAGAAAAACACAAAACAGACAGAATTGTCAAAGCAAATAGTATGGGCTTTCAAGGACTCCTAATAATTTGTGAAATATGAGCAATAAGGACACCATTTGAAAGTTCACAAACTAAAATTTGGCAAAAACAAAAAGTAACGCATATCTGTGCACTTAAAAACGTTAGCAGCATAAGGGTGGGGAGGAGGAAGGAGAGTAAGTACTATACTTGGTCTTCAGCAAAGGAGGGCAGCTAAAAGCCCCAGTATCTATCATCCTCTTTCCACTCTTTCTCCTCTGAGATGCGTACTTAACTGACAAATAAGCATCTTCATCTTTATCTTTTATTTTTTCAACCGAGCTTGGCCCAAGAATTACCTTCCCTTTCTTCTGCATTGACTCAAGCGAAGAGCCAAAAGAACTGAGAATGGATTCCCCTTTCACTTTTGTTTTCTCAATTGAGCAGCCAAAAGGACTGAAAGGTGACTTTCCTTTATCCTTATTTTCCTCAATTGATGAACTAGAAGGACTTAGCAGTGTCTTCTCTGTCTCTTCTGCTCTCTCAGGTGAGTAGTTAAGACTACGGCTCACATCCTCTTTGTCCTTTTTTTTCTCAAAGGAGCACACAGAAGGATCTAGAACAGCGTTTCCTTTATCCTCTATTTTATCAAGTGATGAGCTGGAAGGATTGAGGGTTGTCATTCCCATCGCTTCTCTTTTCTTGAGTGAGGAGCTAGGACTACGGATCACAATCCCTTTTCCCTTTCTTTTCTCAAGTGAGTAGATAAGACTACGGCTCATAGCCTCTATGTCCTTTGTTTTCTGAAAGGAGCACACAGAAAGATCAAGAACAGCCTTTCCTTTATCCTTTATTTTATCAAGTGATGAGCCAGAAGGATCGACGGTTGTCATCCCCATCTCTTCTCTTTTCTTGAGTGCAGAGCTAGGACTACGAGGACCGTGGATTGGGTTCTGAAATTCCTTTTTTTTCTCTGTATGCAGGCAACTGGATGCCTTCATTTTGTCCTTCATCTCTAGAAGAGGACTGGGGCTTATGGACGCTGCAGCCGCCTCTCTCTCTTTCTTAGGTCCATACAAGGTCTTTCTTAAACTGAATGTTGCATTCTTAGTTCCCCCGTCACCTTCATTAAGCAGCAAGATACAGATCAGCCTCTAAGTTTTGTAGCATAAAATCTACTGTGGAATGGCGAAATGACTACATGACCAAAAGTTTCTAGCCATATGCATTTGGGTCTCTGTACACCCTTTAAAGCAACTAAATGGATGAGAGAAACTAAACAGATACCTACATAAATTTTACTTGTTTACTGGATAAATTCGTACATATATAAACTTCCAAATTTCATCAATCAGAAGATATAGCAGATTTATGGTTGGCGCTTTATATAAGCTTTAAATGATGAACCACCACCAGAACATTGAACAATGGTGTCAAAATGCCAAATAAATATAAAACTACAAGCACAAGCAAATATTTCATTGTGAGGAAAATAAGGGTATGATATCTATAACATAACTAATACTCTGCAAATATGTCACAAAACAGCAGTGGAAGAAAAGGCAGAAGCATGGCCAGAATGGAGAATGCAGAAGAAGAGGGGAAAGAGAATTGCCAACCGCCAGCCAACTACTTTTTGAAATCCAGATACGACGCCGTTATTTTATTTCAGCTTTGTTAATTCGTATATTGTGTTTTTCTTTTTAAAAATTGTTAACGCGTTTATTATTTTCAATTCCTATCGTTTTCATTGCTTAAGAGGAGCATGTGAGAGAAGTGGAAGTTAGTTAGGATTTGGTTCTCAATTTTCCCTTCCTGATTCTCTGTATCCTCTACACTTCCTTCTTCTTCTTCTCATCTCTCTCTTACCTTCTGTAATTTCCCTTTGTTATTAATATAAACCTCAGTTGGGTTGTTAATCCCAGCTGATTTTGTGGGTGGTGTTCATATTTTCAATTCATTTGAGGGCCAGTTTGTGACATTGGTATCAGAGCAGGAGAATGACTCATGAAACTAGAGCCAAGGCCATTGAAAAGCTGGAAGAGAGTGTCGCGAGAATAGAGATGGATAACATCGCTTACCAAAAACAAATTTCTGAATTAAAAGATACAGTTCAGGATTTGCATGAGAGGCAGGGAAGGACGGATTCGAAAATGGATGTCATGATGGGCAAAATAGACCAGCAGATGGGAAAGTACGATCAGCAACTAGGTGAACTGAAAATTCTGTTTGAGGCTGCGGTTGCTGGTAAAATTGCGAGTAGCAGCAGTACTGCGAAAGAGAAAGCGATTAAGGGCACTCCAGCTGCATGCTACGCGGGTAGTGGGCTGCTAACCACCCCATCTGGTAATACTGTTAATCTCTTCAATAGAAATGATGATGATATGAATGGTAGAATTCCCAAAATTGATTTCCCCTTCTTTAATGGAGATGGTGCGAGAGAATGGGTAAGAAAGGCTGAAAAATATTTTCTGATTTACAAAGTAGGGGAGGGGATGAAAATCAATATTGCAGTTATGTATTTACAGGGGAGGGCTGATATTTGGTATCAAAACTTTAAGGCCAAATATCCCAATCCTACTTGGACCGTATTTGTAGAAGAATTGGGAAGGAGGTTTCCTGAAAATGCTAAAGTAGAGGTGGTTGAAGCTTTCAATAAAGTGAGTCAAAAGGCAGGAGTAGAAGAATACATTGAGGTGTTTGAGGAGCTAAGGTCTCAAGTGATGCTGATTGTGCCCTATGCCCCTGAATGCTATTACATATCAGCCTTCACTAGTGGCCTGTGTGATGAACTCAGGTCTGCCGTCAAACTGTCCAAACCCCAAACCTTGTCCTATGCTTATGAGGCAGCCATACTGCATGAGGATGCAATCAATGCCCTAGCCAAATCACAAAAATTCCAAAAAGCTACCCACTATCAGAAAACCACAATCCCCAGCCCAAGACCACTCAATTCAGTTCCAGCTATCACTACTACCATCCCACAACCTAGAAATATCAACCAAGCCATCAATCCATATAGGCCCAAGTTTAAAACCATCACTCCCACAGAAATACAAGCTAGAAGGAGCCAGGGGTTGTGTTTTAGATGTGATGAAAAGTATCATGTTGGGCATGTCTGTAAGAACAGAACCTTGAATTACATTGTTGTAGAAGAGGGTGAAGGGACCGAGGAAGTTAAGGAGGGGGTAGAATAAGGGGAAACTGAGGAGGGCACGGAGGAAGCCATACATATCACTACGAATGCGCTAATGGGAAGCACTAAACACAGGACACTTAGGATTCCTGGGAGAATCAAAGGCAGGAAAATATCAGTGCTGATAGACAATGGAAGTACCCACAGTTTTATCGATGAAAAGCTGCTACCTGCTTTAGGGATGAAGGTTAAGAGAGATAGGAATATGATTGTAAGAGTGGCCAATGGTGATCAGTTGGAAAGTAAAGCCTTGGAGCAACCAGTCTGTTGGCAAATGCAGAATTATGAGTTCCAATTTCCTCTTAGAACCCTGAACTTGGGAGGAAGTGATATGGTGCTAGGCATTAACAGGCTTAGCCAGTTTGGCCCCATTACAACTGATTATGCTGAGGGGTATATGACATTCCAATACCTAGAGGAGATGGTCACCTTGCACAGCGGGTCAGAAGGTAACCTGGCTATGATCACAGGAGAAGAG
>CAVNYN010203584.1:0-27270 GCA_963692815.1 Nyctanthes arbor-tristis | reverse complement strand
AAAGTCAATCCCGTTGCGATGACATATATATTATCATATAGAAGCTGAAGGAATATTAGTTATGCACCATACTCTTAAATAAATTATGTCCAATATATTCCTCCCATGAAAATGTCTTAGTTTGATGAAAGTTGAAACATACAATGTCTGTTTTATAAGGAAAAAGAAAAAGAAAAGAAACATACAGTCCATTAATATCTAAATCAAGAGTTACGATGCCTATAGACACCGTAATTTTTCTGTCTTTTTCGTGCGGTGCCTATTATATACCGCACTTTTGTGGTTACTACAGTTACCACAAATAGCTGAGTTTTCCTTTTTATTTTTTTCTTACAAGCTTTACCATATTTACATCTCTCTTAATTCCAGAATTTCCTCCATCCAATTTCCTTTTTCCTAATTCATTTCAATCTACTCAACCGCCACAAGCAAATCATTTTTTCTTTTTTCTTTTTTTTTTTATTTTTTTCTCAACCGCTACAAGAAACTCATTTTTTCTTTTCATTTTTTTTCCTTCAACCGCGACAAGCAACTCATTTTTCTGTTCTTTTTTTTTTAAATTTTTTTTCTTGCAAGCTTTACCATATTTGTCTCTCGATTTCTTTTTCTTAATTCATTTCAATCTACTTCAATACATATCCTCACTCAATTAGGTAATATGCAATCGAATACAAATCAATATTGATTATACTGCAATTAATCTATTTATCTGATTCTCATTCCATACTCTTCCAAATCTCATTCCATACTCTTCCAAATCTATCCCAAAATTGAGATTTCCTTTCCTTATGAGTCTGAACTCCCAGTCGAGGGGAGATCGCTATTGATGGAGAGTGAATATATAAATAGGATCCCCATTAAATAGGCCGCTATTTACACACATAATATTTACTCTCTTTTTTCATCTACTTCTCATGTGCATAACGCAACTGCAGTGGCTCCTATATCTATAATCAAATAGCTTACTCCAAAACGTGTTGATTGGCATATCAATGCACCCAATATTGCAGCCCCAAGTAACCTACACAAATATATTGAAATTAATTTGATTTGTTAATATTCAATTTGATTTATTAATATTCAAATTAATAGTTATCATTTTTAGTTATCAATTTGTTAATCGAATATTGTTAATAATAATGGTGAATAACTATTATTTCATATTACTATTCAACTTCCTATAAGTTATTTTCTCATAATCTCATTAATAACTATTCTGAGTTATGTCTTGGAGCCTATCTGGTGATTTTTTTATCTTTAATAATCGTTAGTTATCTTCTTTGAGCAGCCTACTTACAGTGTTATTTGTCAATTGTTTTAAAAGACCTTCATTCATTGTCAGTATTATTATTCATTCATTGTTGCAAGTTTAATTTAATTCACTTCGCTTTGCATTTTGTATTTTCATGCTATATATGTATGTTTGCATGTGTGCTTTGTTTTGATTTTAATTTTAACATTCTAGTCTTTTTAATGTCGACAACTTTATTCTCTGCTTATTATCATATCCCAAGTTTGGACTTTTTTTTTTAATTGTCAATATGTACAAATATATTTTTTTCTATAAAATGTAATTTAAATTTCACATAATCTTTGCTTTCTTATTTATAAGTCTTTACAAACAATATTGTGTCTGGCCCATTAACATATTAATTTCAATATCTTAAATGTATGTGAAAAGCATTTTGATATATAAAATTCTCCTTGTTATTTTTGTATCATTTTAACTACCCGTGCAATGCACAGGTGTTAAACTAGTGTCTGCTAAAGTCACAATGAACATTTTAAAATGCAATACAAAATCGTAAACTAGCAAGAGACGGTAATCCTTTATATATTGAATTGATTTTATTCAAATTTTGTCAAGTGCATCTCGAATTAAATCCCAGAATTTTGCCGAGCGAGAAAAGCTTGGATACAACTTAATTACATAAGAATAGTTGATGGTGATATATCTCTTAGTGACAACGTTCATCACGACAATATTCGGTCCAGCTACAACACCTAATATTGTGCAGTCACGTAGCAGTTTGAGCTCCGTAAAGGGTGAGGTGATGTTTTCTTAGAAAATCACCGATAATTTTATTTCGTTTGGGGCCCATGCTCCTAAGGCGGTCTTCTCACAGTTTTGTAAATTCCCTGAGAAAATTGCTTCCCAAGAAATCGATCATTAAACAATAAACATTGGCAGTAGGAACTTTTTCCTTGCTCTTCACCACTTGGTCGCAGTTCTTTTTCCTTTTTCCCCTTTTAATCCGATCATTGCCTAGGCTAACTGAATCTCTATATATGATTCCAACCATATATATTTAATTCTTCATGTCTTTAGTACTGTTGTATATGATGAAAGTGTGCATAACAAATTGCAAGACAACTTGCTACAATCTTTAAGCTTTATCTGCTATTCTTTGAGAAACATACAAATATGTGCAAAATATGTGCAATAAGTACAATAAAATTTATAAGTACGAATAAGTGGTAGCAAATATGTGCAAGGAATATTTACAATAATTATGAGCTGATTAATGCTACAAATGCTACTTGTATTAATTTGGAAGTTCTTGCACAAAGCACGGTTTAATGACTTGAACTACAAGACAATACCATTATTTTATTTTATTTTATACTCTTATATATAATATGATGGTTGAGGAGGGAATTGAACCTGTGTGGGAAACTCATTCGAATTAATGTCATCATACCACATGGATATTTGCAAGACATTATTTATCATTAATTTACTTCCATACATATCCATAGTTTTTGTTTTGCAATATATTTCTAATAACAATAATAATAATAATTTAGAGATCATCTACAACTCCGTGACAGAGCCAAACAGCTAACTTACATGGATCAATAAGAAGGAAGGATGTGAGGCCCCAACTGTGTGAATTTCTAACAGAACTAACGTTAGTTCCTGTTACATAAACTAAGAAACGAGAACCAAGATTGGTTCTTTAGAAAAACTCCCCAAGCAATAGGGGCCATGTGATTGCTCCATGTGAGTTAGCAGTTTGTCTCCATTATGAAGCTAGAGATGATCTTCAAATCATTTTGATTTCTTACAAACTCGATATTTACAACGGGAAGAGTCCAAGAGAAAGAAGGAAAAAGACAAATTAGACATGACACTAATTACAAGTTATTGTCCAACCTGAATGGACAACTAATGCATTCAACTAATTAAGCTTCCACATGGGATTCGAAAGTTGGATCTTTATAACAAGTCCGGGGAAAACATCGTCAGGATCGTGTATATGCGGATTGCGCTCAGCTATAAACAGGTCTCCACATTTATCACTAATGGTTTGAAGGGTTTCTCCTTCTCCAACAACATAGACTTCATCGCGCCGTCTCTCCTTTAGTTGCCTCCCTCGAACAACATCGCTTGCAGTGCCTTCCGATATGGAGCTCACTAGAAGAAGGACCACCAAAGCTATGGCGCAACACCATTAACCGTGTCGACAATGGCAATAGAGCCTTTTAGGGTTCTAGAATGGGAAGGAGAAACCATGTCGATCAACCGGAGTTTTAGCTAGGCCGACTCTTGTGGGTGACGAAGAGTTAACGAGTTTTAATTTTAATTAGTTGATGGGGAAGAGAAGGAATATTTATCGTTGAGCAGAAGAAATTGTGAAGTCTATAAGTACATGGTGCATGCAAGAAGTTGTCGTGTCACAAGAATTCCTAAAACTTCACGCTAGTGTTATAAGAAAAATATATGTGAATCACATGTTCATTATTTTATGCTATTATTATTCATGGATGACACAATTCGATGTTGCCATCTAAACAAGTATATGTTTTGAGTTGCTAGTTATTATATCGCGATAATACGATCCTTTTATTTTACAATATTAAATATTGGATGAAAATGTTCGATGTTGTAATTAGAGTTGAGCAAAATAATCATAACCGATCAATCCAAACTAAAGCCGACCGATTTAGTTGGTTTGGTTCAATTTTTCTAAATTTTCAAACAATTATAATTATTAAAAACAATAATTGTTGGATTGTGGTTTTCATTCCAAAATTAACAACCAAACTAAATGATTTGATTTTAATTAAATTTATTTATTCAACTTAATTCTCAATTCAAATTCCCAAAGTCCAAAGAATACAATCGTTAAAGAAGCTCTATCTTAATCGTAATCGTGTAGTCGAATTGCTGCCTTACAAAGTGCAAACTTTTCTCCCTTTGTATTTAGTGGATGACCTGATTGACCTATACTTTATTGTTTTTAATGTAACTATAACCAAACCAAAACTGAATGGTTTGCTTTGGTTTGGTTTTAATAATATTACAAAATAATTAAATGTTTGTGTTTCCAAGAAAAAAACCCTTGGTTTTCTATTTGGTTTGATTTTCTTAAATTCAAAACCAAACTAAAATTGAATGGTTTGATTGTGTTTGATTTTAATATTACAAAATAACTAAATGTTTATGTTTCTAAAAAAACATTTGGTTTTCGATTTGATTTGGTTAAACTATAACTAAACCAAACCATGACAAGGTCTAGTCGCTATTCAAACAGAAAGTACCTATCCATACAAATTAAACAACAATAGGGGAAGGAAGGAAGGTTAACTAGGAGGGCTTGTATTTATAGTAATCCTTGTACATTGAACACGACTCAGCAGACTGTGCTGTGGTATAATATTAGTCATTGATGTAAATACATCACAACCCTACAAATTATATCAGTTACTGATATTTTGTTACACCATCTGTCTAGTGTCAAAACAACAACAGACGTTTGATACTTGATCAGAATCATAGATTATTATACTAAAATTTGAAAACAACAATTTGGGAAGGTAATACTGACTAATCTCGACATTGTTATTACTACTATTTTAATTCATAAGCTAAAATTTTTCCCATGGTTTCGTGGATAATCTTAATATATATATATATATATATATATAAAATAATCCCATTAGTTGATCAGACATTGTCAAAGAATGGTCAAAAGTCAACACTACCTATATCACGATGACATAATTAATAAGAAAATTTGTGCTGTGCCCCAGATCCCCAGCATATTTCTTTAGTAATAAATTGATCCTTAATTTTTAAAATGTAGTCACAATGCATTCAGAAAAAGGGAAAATCAAAATGCAGTTATCATAAATTAATCAACCTCTCAAATGTTTTGTAATAAAAGCGCACATTCCGTGTGGAGCTTATAAATGTATGCTATATGCATTTCATATATACATATATGGAGTGTATCTATATACGTCACATAGAGTATCAGGTTTTATTATAAAACTTTATCAAAAGCTTGTGTAGGCTATCAATTGCATGAGTAAACGAAATGTGGCCGAGCCACTTGAGGGCCTATGGCGCCAGTGGCCCCCATTGAAGTTTACCTTTTCTTTTTATTTTTAATTTCAGTTAATTTTTATTTTTTTTCTTCAATTGATTTTGTAATGACAATTTGAAATAAAAAATATGGTTTTAAATAGTTAAATAGATAAATTAAAATTTAGTGTTGTGTTGTAATTCAAACCATAAAACGTTACAAAGTTATAAACGCTATTATCAATAATTATTGTTTAATATTATTGTATGAAGTTATATGAGTACAAAAAGATAAATATATCCAGTGAAGTTAATAATGATACATTGCATATAAGAAAGAAGCATTAATGTTTTACTTTTATAATATTTTGTTTTATAAAGGAAAAAATAAAATAAAATAAATTGCATCCTACTAGTTAAAGATTTACTATTGGCCTCCACTAAATTTTGTGTCTGGCTCTGCCATTGTAAACGAAATTCAAAAATTTTATTTTGGGAATATGATGACAACTTATTTTGCCCCAATACTTATACACGCCACCATTTGTTAAAACTTTCATATGAGCTACGCTCAAGTTTCCAAAATAAAATTTTCAAGTGAAATTAATATGGTAAAATAGTTGGTTTGCATGATTAGATGACACTATATATAAAATATGTTATGGAATGTTCATATGATCATATCTTGTTCACTTGTTCAAAGTATCAATTTAGTCAAACGTTTATTAGTGCGCGAGAATGCAATAGTGGTCCTTCCTTTGAGAAAAGAGTTGTGACCTATAGGTTTAGATATCGGACCATATATGGTTGTTGAGGGTTTTGGAGTTTACCTCTTCGCGTGCTATAAGAAAGTGGGAATATCAAATATGGACTTTGTCAATCATAAATGTCCCACATTTCTGGGCTCAAATATAAAGATTTTCATATTTTTATCCTTACGTGTGAAGTATTGCTTATAGGCAATGCACATGTATTGACAAGTTCATCATGTATATGATGACATCAATAGGTAAGTGAATTTTACAATTTAAGAGACATCAATAGGTACGTGAATTTTACAATTTAAGAATTTCGCGCATGTAACGCCACAATGTGATGAATAGATTAGTAGTCACTCCACTACGACCATGAAAAAGTGATCATTCCCGTATTTAATCTTACTCTAATCACAATAACACTTTTTTTCCCTCTTCCATAGCCATAAAGAGTCCTACGCTAGGAATGCCAAAAATTAACATTATTAAACAATTTTAAGTACAAATTAAAGGAAAATAACTAGCACGTTTTTTCAAGGGATAATTTCTTAAAATAGCCAAAAATAAAAACCAAAGTTCAGAAATGGCACATTTTGAAAACAAGTTCAAAAATGTCCACATTTAGAGCAAAATTACATGAAAACCAATCAACAATAATTTGGCTACTAAACCTGTCTACATCGCTCCGCCATAGCCGAATAGAGTCGTACGAAGCCGGGAAAAGGGGAAAAAGGTCTGCAATTCATGGACTTGGATAGTGGAAAATTTCAATCCACGATGGGTGTTAATCGGCAGTTAGATGAGAGACGATAAGAGCAGAAAATCCAATGGTCAAGAGAAAAAAAAAAGAGATGATATTGAAATTAGTTGAAGAAGAACAGAAGAAGCAGAAGAACAACGCAGACAGCTCCATGAATACCCGCAGAAGAGAGAGAAAAGAAGGCTGAACCACCCCCACATGGATGAATTAGAGAAGCAATTGTTTGAATAAAAGTTTTGCATCCTAGATTCATGTCTTCCCTATAAATGGTATTATAATTACTGCTGTTGGTGGATTATGATCCTACTCCTTTCATGGACAACTGGTTGTATATGCTTGATAAATGAGTTCTTCATTTATGATGCCCATGGATGTAGGTGGTGAATTTTCATTTTGTTGGATGAATGGCATTTACGATTAATTGCAAGGTGATATATATTTACTGCCGCCTAGAAACAACATTAACGATCCTAGTTAACTACAACAGTCAAGTGGTCCGTAAACTAGATTTCTAGACATTTTGAACTGTCTAGGAAACTGTCATTCATCAATCTCTACATAGGGATGCAAAACAAGCCGGTCGGCTCGGGCGGCCCGTGGCCCGGCCCGTAAAAAGCCCGAGCCTAGCTGGCTCGTGGCTCATTTAAGAGGAGCCCGAGCCTGAGTTGAGCCCCAAACTCAAGGGCAAGTAGGAGCATGGCCGACCCATTTGGCTCGCCGGGCCAAAAGTAATTACGGGCCAAAATGGGCCGGCCCGTGTCAAACTTAGGTGGGAAAACAAAAAATTAAACTAAGGTAGGAAAAAAAAAAAAGCAAGCCCGGCTCGACTTAGAAAAGGCCCGAGCCAAAGCTCGGGTTGAGCCTAATTTTCACTGCCGAGCCGAGCCGAGCCAGGCTTTGGCTTGGGATTTTTAGGCTCAGTATCAAAAAAGCTGGAGCAGAGCAGAGCCCAAATTTTAGCTCGGCTCAGCTCGTTGACATGCCTATCTCTACAAAACAATCTGTCGAGACTTCTGTTGAATACGAATATGCATGAATGTTGAACATGAGACATGACTTGCTATCTATTACACGACTTAATGGGATAACAACATGTTGAGATTGATAGTAGTAACGCTTAATAAATCTATGCTTATAAGGAAAAATAGTGTATGGAAATTTGGATCTCCGTTATTCAAAATTAAAAGCAATTTATTCAATCATTGAATAAATTTGGTGGATGTATATGCTTTGAGCAAAAGTAAAAGTATAAGTAATTGTGCGTAGTTGAACATTTAATGATTGTATTTTACCATAAAAATTGATCGTATGTCACAATTCCTAATTTGTTGAGAACCGTGAAATAAAAATGCCTCAAAGGTTGCTAATTTTGAAAGAGTCTAGTAATAGATGGGTGTAGAATCAAGAAACTTATGCATATCAACAGCAAGTGTCAAGTGTTGGCTGAGTCCCTTTATTATTGGTACGAAGCATTATAATGAAAACATTATGAAAAGAATAATGTAAGACTGTGGGGTTAACCAAATTGACACATTTTGATTAGGATGGAAATGGTATTTCTTGTTATTGTTAGCATTGCTTTTAGGGTATGAGTAGTTTAAAAAATTAATAATTGAGGAAGCTGTATAATTTTCCTATTATTTGGTAATTGTGTTTTTCTCGCGTTGCTTAAATTCCCGGGTCAGGGAGATAAATGGAGAAAGTAGTGTGTCATAATTGGCATCACGTAAGTAGGTCCCACTATCTATTTTGTTAGGAAAATTTGAGTAAAGAATCAGAAATGTATGCATGTGAGCTAGGTTGGGAGAAGATATTTAGTGAAGAGCAATATTATTCTGGAGGGTACCCGATCCGGTGGAAAAACCATAATTGAATAGAATTGTTGGCAAGGACATTTAAAAAAACACTTCCATACGAATCCTAAGTTTTAAACACTAGACAATTAAGAAGAATGTGACTCCGTAGATAGGTAAATACAGTTGGGATACAATATTGCAAAGTTGTACAGTAAAATCCGCGAAAATGTCTCCTTGAAACAACATGAGTAAAATGCATTGCGAGTGGGTTTATTTACATTTATATACGTGGCATTTAGAGTACTACTTCTATTTGTTTTACTGTTGCATTGACTCATTGCAATTTACAACTAGATTTGCTGCGGATTTATTGGCTCATGGCAAGGGTCATATTATCACACAGGGTCAGTTTGAAAGGATAGATGACAGTTGGAGGTGGAGTGGTAGTGCAAACACTTTAATGGTGTACAAGGCAATGTCACATTTAGTGAACTGCATAACAATTGAAGAAAAGTTGAGCATAGATCTTCAGCGTAACCGTTTCTCTTTGACATTTAAAGTACCTCGAATGGACATTCCCCTTACAGAGATACGTGATGTAAAACACCTCAACTGGTTCATGTCCATGCGCGAGGATGTGGCATTATGTGTAATTGTCATCCCAAATGATGCTAGAAGGCCCCAGACTACAGAGCCACACATCAGTCAAGAGTAGAGGAACCCATCTTCTGAAGAAGTTTCTAGAGAAACATATAATGGAACCACTAATAGTGGTGACCATGGCTTCGGTGATCGGCAAATAGTGTAACAAATGATGACCCCTCTGTAGATGGGGGTATGGAACAGCAATCCATGGAGGAAAATCCGACACAGAGCAATACGGACGCAAGCAATGACTCTAACATGACTGCTATGCCATGTTGTGTACCCAATTACTTGTTCCAAGTCCCAACTGCCACTAATTTTGAACACATCCGTTTATTTCCCAGCAAGAATGAGGTGTTGACACAACTACGGCTACTCAGACTTAACCAAGGACTTAGGTTCAAGATCAAGAAGTCCAAGCGACAAAGCACTGCTGTTTGTATGGACGCCAACTGCCATTAGCATATGTGTGCCACGAAGATCAGGGAGTCTATCTACCATCTTGAAAGTGCGTACACTTAGATATAACCTCATGCAAATCAAAAGACATGCAAATTTTAGGTTATTGTATTCGTATACTTGGCTAAAGCAAACCAAATTTGAGCACTTATACCTTGGACCATTTGCTTGCTTTGATTCCTGCTACTAGAAGCCCTTGTACAAGGTAAATATTGTCTCTGAACGGTCATTTTTTCCTTGGAACATCTTCATTCACATAATTGATTTTCAAGAAGATTTGATTATCTTTGTCTCCTACATAGAACCTAAATTTTATCTCTGACATTTGTCTCGTACTTCATACAACCTAGATTTGAACTAGGTTACACATGAGTACTTGCTTGTCGTAATTCTTGCAACAAGAAGCTCCTGTGTGTGGTAATTATTGTCTACGTATGGTTATTTTTTACTTTAAATGTCTTCATTAAGATAATTGAGAGTAATTGAGATTTATGAAGAATAAATTATATTTGCCTCTGTTATGTAGCCACAAACAACTGCAAGTTGGAGAAAAATTAATTAAATGCGTATGTTACTAATCTAGCACGTTTGTATTACTGTTGTACATTTGATATGTTACTTGGCGGGCCGTCCTTCTTAGCAACATACTCCTGCCTCTATGTTATAGGCACGAGGTTTTATGTAGGATACATTTTCTGGGAAAAAACTTCCAGTCATTGATAATATTACGGCCTACATATTTGCTACGTGATATGTTTATATATGCTTTATTAATATTCTTATGTAGCTACAATGTTGATTTCGGACATTGGACAACAACGACTGTATTACTGATTTACTTTCATCTCATTTTGATTTTCTCCAGGTTCGTAGTTTCGACTTCGTGCACACATGCTCAGTGGACGTTAGACGCAATTAACTTAAAAAGCTAGCAGTTTCTTTATTAGTTTTTGGCCGAATAAGTACCATAAATCTTGCATAATCTACGCTATATATAAAAAGTGAATAACTTGGAGAAATATTTTCAGACGATAATACCCTCATCTATATTTCATAATTACATATTTCTCCTTTAATAATTATAATATTTTTTATAATTAAACATAAATTAATTAGTATTTAATAGCATATTATGATATCTATTGTTTTGTTGTCTCCTCAAATTTCAGCTTTTGGAATCCTCTCTCATGTCTAATATTTTATTTAATTTTTGCATCAAATGGTATTCAATTAGAAAACATCATCAATCAATCTGGTTTCTATATATTTTGATCAAATTTTTCTTGAGAAGAACTTATTTGTATCTATTTTTTGATTCGAATGACATGCGTAAGCAATCGTTGACCCACAAAATTTCTCTCTAAAACTTTTTCTTCTTATCAAATACAACTTCTATAATTCCCTTAGTTTTAGTGGACTTTTTAGTAAGATAAAAAAGTATGGTTTAGCTATGATAGTTGAGCGTTCATTTTTTACAATAATTTAAAAAAACTAATATTTAGATAAATAATATCTCAAGATGTCATTATAGGAGCACCAAATTCGTGTAATGCAGGTGACACATACTAGTTTTATAATAATTAGTCTTTTTTTAAGTATAATTACAATTTGCATCATGAAAATACATAGGGATGGCAACGGGCCGGGGTAGGGTTTGGCTTGCCTCATCCCCACTTGAATGGGGGCGGGGTCAGGTCGGATTGGGAATGGGAAAAATCTCTGTTCCCCGCCCCGTTTTGAGTTTTTATTTTTATTTTTATTTTTATTTTTTTATTTTATTTTTTTTAAACAAGTAAACAAGTATTTATCACAAAAATCAGTACAAGTAGTTAAGGTTGGGTTGGTAGAGGTTGGGGGTTTGTGCTCTCACAATATTATATACTAACTTAATTTTTTTAATTAAATAATAATATTATTTTAATAAATCGAGTTTCGGGGCGGGGGTAACTAAAACTCATCCTAACTTGCTAACGATTCGGGGCACAACCTCGTGCCCCATCCCAGCCCCGTTAGGAATCTTCATCTTTTTGGGTCTATTCTGTCATCCTTAGCAATATAAGTGCATATAGATATATATCTTTCTAAAACACAGTGTACAGAAATCAATAATATAAACAAAATCAAAATCAAACTCCTATATAGGAGACTATAAACTACATATAAAATATAAACAAATCTCCATATAAGATAATCGAACTTAGGACATCTACGTCCCAAAACTTCAACTTTAGCCCCATAGCCAAGTGGGCTAAGACATTATTGATAGTTTTATAATAATCAGTTAATCACCAAATTGAAAGGATAACAAATTTCCCACTTTTATAGTCACAAAAAATAGCTTATTGATGTCTGTGTCTTCCTCTTCTTTCACCAAAATCTTGTAGTCGATTCTCACATCAAAATAGCAAAGGGTAAATTTCACATATCGTCCCCAACCTTTACACTTAGAATCGCCTGAGTTCCTAAACTTTTTTTAGCGCGTTGGGTCCTCAACCTTTCATAAATGCGCACAAAATGTCCCTTCTAACAGAATCCGTCTAAATTTCCATTAAGTGGTAGATTAAATTACCTTTATACCCTTACTTTTAAATTAAAAAAAAAAAGAATTTGAAACTTAAAAAAACTAAAAATAAAAATGGGAAAAACCTATCCCCACCCTACCGGCAATTTCTTAGGCTGCCAGAAATGGTAGCATTCCCGAATGCTACCATTTCTGGCAGCTGAAAGGGGGGAGACTCCCTCTTTCATCTGCCGGAAATGGCAGAATTCAGCTGCTGGAAATGACAGCATTTGGCAGCTTAAGAAATTGTCGGTTGGATAGGGTTGGGTGGGGTTTTTTTCCCTTTTTTATTTTTATTTTTTATTTTTTAAATTCTTTTTTTAATTTAAAAATAAGGGTATAAAGGTAATTTCATATACTACTTAACGAAAATTTAGACGGATTCTGTTATGAGGGATTTTTTATGCACATTTATAAAAGGTTGATGACCCAGTGCGCTAAAAAAAAGTTAAAGACCCAGGCAATTCTAGTTGTAAAGGTTGGAAACAATACGTAAAATTTACCTAATAGCAAAATACTATTCATAAATAATGTAGTTACAGTGGGAAAAATCGTACCGTAACCACATGCAATCTCTAGTTTTCTACTGTTGTTAGGAAACTCAAATCTTTTCATCCACCGTGCTAATGATCTGGGGCTAATTTATCAAATTGAAAATTCCAAAGAGAGATGAAATTCTAGACTTCTAGTTAGTGTGAAAATCACTTCATATTATAAACTCCATGAACCTCGCTCGACCAATTTCCCGTAACTTGTCCACCACCTTAACGGCACTACAACGAGAGCGAGTAAACAACAGTCCAATCCTCAATGGCTCCACCAAAGAGCAGCACGCACACTACATCAGAACTCACCAGCAGACGAACCCACGCAAGATGTCACAAATAATCAAATCGTATGCTATTTCTCAAACCTTATTAGACAAAGCCCATTTCACTTTTAATCAAATAGAACTACCCACATTGTCTATTTGGAACCACATGATCCGTGGATACGCCCAGAGCGATCGGCCCGTTAATGCACTCCACATGTTTGGCGAAATGCGTGAAAGAGGACTGTCTGGGGATAGTACTTCATTTATCTTCATATTCAAAGCTTCTGGTAAGGTGTCAGATGTTTTATATGGCAGAAGTGTTCATGGTCATGTTATAAAACTTGGATTTGGAGGATATCTTTATGTGCGCAATTCTTTGATATACATGTATGCATCTTGTAGTGATTTAAACTCTTCGAGAAAAGTGTTTGATGAAATGAGTGAAAAAGACTTGGTTTCTTGGAACTCATTGATTTGTGGGTATAGCCAGTGCAAGAGGTATAAGGAGGTTTTAGAACTTGTTGATGCAATGAGGCAGGTGAATGTTAAGGCTGATGCAGTGACAATGGTGAAAGTTTTATTAGCTTGTTGTTATTTAGGTGAGTGGGAGATTGCAGATGCCATGGTTAGGTACATTGAGGAAAATCATGTTAAAGTTGATGTGTACTTGGGGAATACATTGATTGATATGTATGGAAAGCGTGGCCTAGTTGAGCTGGCTCGAGGAATTTTTGATAGGATGGTAGATAGAAATGTGGTTACTTGGAATGCCATGATTAGGGCGTATTCAAAATCATGTAACTTGGTTGCTGCAAGGGAACTTTTCAATAAGACGCCAAGGAGGGATGTGGTTTCGTGGACTTCTATGATCACGGGCTACGCTCAAGCTACCCAGTACACTGATGCTGTTAAGCTTTTCCAGGAAATGATGGTAGAAAACGTTAAGCCTGATGAAATCACAGTTGCTAGCGTCCTTTCTGCCTGTGCACATTTAAGCATGCTTGACATGGGGACAGCAGTTCACAATTTTATTCGTGATAATGGTATAAAATCAGATATTTATGTTGGAAATGCTCTGATAGATTTGTACTGCAAATGTGGATCAGTTGAAAAGGCTTTGAAGGTTTTTCATGACATGGAAGAGAAGGACTCTGTCTCATGGACTTCAATCATCTCTGGACTTGCAGTGAATGGAATTCCTAATCAATCTCTTGAACTTTTCTCTCAAATGTTAAGAGAAGGTGTACGGCCAACCCATGGAACCTTTGTTGGCATACTTCTTGCTTGTGCTCATGCTGGTTTTGTGGATAAAGGATTGGAGTTTTTCCATATCATGCAGAAGGATTATGGTTTGATACCAGAAATGAAGCATTATGGATGTGTTGTTGATCTTTTAACTCGTGCTGGCAATCTATCCAAGGCGTATGAGTTCATAAAGCATATGCCTGTTGAACCCGATATCGCTTTATGGAGGATGTTACTTAGTGCTTGTAGATTTCATGGTAATCTGCATTTAGCTGAAATTGCTTCAAACAATCTTCTCAAGTTGGATCCTAATAATGGGGGGAATTATGCACTTACATCCAATACTTATGCCGGAGTAGAGAGATGGGACAATGCTATGAAACTTAGAGAAATGATAAATGAGAGTGGTGCAGAGAGACCATTGGGTTGGAGTTCTGTTGAAATAAACGATGGAATATCTTGAACTTATCAGTAAAAAAGGCCTGTTTCCCATCATAACGAACCATGTGAAGTGTCTATAATAAAAAATTTTCACGCCATACATATCATTATGGCATATAGTTATCTTCAAATTTGAGGTTAACTTTGTAAATGGTCGGGGGGAAAGAACATTTGCACCATCAATGTACTAATTGCTAGCAAGCAGGATTAAGTTTACCTGGCACGGAAAACTATGCATTGGCATGCTGTTGTAGCAGTCGCCGTCACAGTTGCAACTTGCAAGAAAATTTATTAAGGGTGATGCAATCCAAATTTGCATCAGGAGATTTCTTTTCGTGAATGTACTCATTTATTAGTTGCCAAGGAGCTTTGACTACATAGTCATCGAACTGATATGAAGGTTACTTACTTTTTCCTGAAACCTCCTGGTTCTATGAATTTATTGTTGCTTTCTAGTCTTCACTTTTTTAAAATTATATATATAAATGTGAACATAATAAGATTTGTCTTTGTTTCTTATATCTATGCTGTATATAATGTGAGTAGCCTGCAGTTCTCCTTCGGAAGGGCTGATGTTAATCACTGGATTCTCTACGCCTAATGTTGTATTCCAATAAATTCATATTTTTAGTAACTTCACTGTTTACTTCTTTAAGTGGTGCATAGGGCCTCACAGCAAGAAAGAACAGCTGGGGCTCCTTTTTCCCCCCCGGGGGGGGGGGTTGGTGGTGTGTGGTCCTAACTATCTTAGAAAGCTCTGGGATTTTTCATGGATTTAGCTATTTCCTTACCATCTGTTAACCTTCTGGCCACTTAAAAATTTCTTTTATCGCCTTTTTGTTTCTTCACTTCAGTCCAATTTCCTTAAGAAATTTCTCCTTTAGTCCTTGTTTCTTCTTGTACTTGACCAAATAAAAAAACTACCATTGTGTTGCAATTAACCCCTTCATTAGATCTTGTGAATACTTGATATCTGAGTGTATGTCATTCAGGGAGTTCGTGTGGACAGCTCCATGTAATTTGGCTTGCCATGCTCGTATAACCATTCATGCACTTATCTTGATGATTTTGCTGGTTCCAATTTTTTATGTTGTGACCCACGAGAATCACAACAGGAATTTTCAGTGGGAGATCAGAGGGCGACTGGCTGATAATTTATTCTCCATAATGACTATGGTAAGCCTGCAGCCTGCTCTCAATACCTTTTTATTACATAACATACAGCTAGTTATTAACCTAATGTGTATGAGTTAAAGCTAGTAAGCACAGCGTGTTTGGCTGAAGTCTAAAAGAAAGTATGACTTCAATGTAATTCTTGAAGCTTTGCGAAAGATATGCCTAAGCTTAAAATTTCATTGCAACTTTGACTGTTTTTGAAACTTGTTCAACATAACAGGGGGAAGAAAAAGGAAAGTAAAAGTAACAAAGTTCAATAACTCCTTTGAAATTAAGTCTTAACTTTGTACTTTTACATTTTTTATTTTAAGCTCGACCGAGCACACTGTACATACCAGTAGGCAGGAAGAGGTGAAGACACTTCTATAATCTATTTGTTGATTACTGAAAAGAAGGCCACATCAACTTAAGGAAGAAACGGGATACAACTATTTCCTCTTAACTCTCACTCATTTTAGGTTTTCCTTGCCATCCAGTTATCTTTGGTTTAATTGTTGTCCTTGTTTTTTGCAAATAGCCATCTGTATAATAAATGTCTCATTTTGGAAGACTTATTTCACTAGAGATGAAGAGAAAAGAAACTCACCTCCAACTTTTGAGAAACACATTTTTCTTCGGTTCCAAAGAAACACACTTTGTGATTGTTTTCCCTATATATATTGGCACATTGGGGCTGAGGAAAGGTGTATGTGAATTTTGCTGAATCTGTTACCTCACTTTATCTCTCATCTCTCCCCTATTCAATTTCCACAATTTCCATCTTTTAAATCTGTTCTTCACTTTTGTCAAAAAAAAAAAAAAAAAGAATCTGTTCTTCACTTCCGGGTCTCCATCTCCGTTTCTGCACTTTTCTCCTGTTATACTTTGGTAGTTCCATCATTTGTAATTTCTGAAAAGCAGTAAGCTTTAAGCAATTATCAAGTAGTAATGTTTTAGATGTCCACAAATTCTTCCTGTTTTCTGTTCAATTTCTTAATGCTTTGCTATTAAACTTGAGGATCCTTGCTGTTGAATGTGCTGATCATTTTGATTGAGCTGTTGAGTCCAGACCCAACCATCAAATTATATTGTCAAACTTAATCGAGAGAACCTGGCTGCCAAATGATGGTTTGGATTCCTTTGCTAAAAGTTTACAAGGTTATGGAAATCTGGGGCAAATTTCCTGTCAAAACTATCTTAAATACTAGACATGATTAAAAAGAAAATAAAGGAAGTTTTGTTTGTCAATCACAGAGTTCTCACTTGATTTATGCATTGCAGGCTTGGATGTGGAAGTTTTCCCTGCTATTGGTTAATGCAGCTCATCTTGTGGTGACTCTGAGCATCTTTTACGCAACATCCACTGCTGATGGACACCATGTGTACGGATGGATCTGCTCATTCTGGGAGGTACATCATTTCTGTTTTTCATCTTAGGCCAGTTCATTGATAGGGGACGTATTTATCTGTTCAAATGTTGTCTTCAATCATCATTACTTGATTCTCGCAAGTTCAAGCTGACAAGAGGTAAAGATTGACTTATCTTTGGTACTGCTGAAATTGTTCTTTTCAAGTTTTTGTGGAACCGTCCAAATCCTCATCAATTGGTTCAGATTTTAGCCAGATGAATGAGCCTCCAACTTTCATTATTGCAATTTGCAAATCATGGTAAATTCTGCATCCTTTGATTCTTTGAAAGGTGGATTGAATACGACTACCATCATAATAAGGGTTTATACACTGGACTTGACATGAAGCTCGTCAAGCTCAAGAAAATAATGTGACTTGATAATTGATACAATAGGCTCAGGAATCTATTTATTTTTCAAAAAGTAAATGAATAATAAAAATGTCAGCTCACGACTTCGCTCAGATGACCAGCTCAAATATCGGGTGACAACCTATCTAGAAAATAAATCATTTTACTAATTTTTTTCTTAAAAGATTTGTTATTTTTTCTTCCCTATATTTCAAAAAATATTTTGTGAGATTTACATAGTACACACTTCTTTTTTATTTTTTACTCATTTTATTTATTTTTTGAATGAAATAAAAAACAAAAGCAAAAATGGACCATAATTTTTTGTTTTGGGGGGCTTGCTTTTTTTTTTTTTGGTATGAAGGGGGGTTGATGAAGCGTGGTAATAATAATAATAATAATAATAAAAATATTAATAATCAATATCAATTCAATATACTAGTACTTCACTCGTGCGTTGTACGGGAAGGCACATACCATGAAATAGAAAGTCATGAATTTTTGACAACGATAAATAATATAATGTATGTTCCATTGTACTTTAAAAAAAGAAAAGAAAAAACATGAAAACATCCTCTAAGTATGTGATGATAGATTCAATGATATGCATCCATTCTTTAATGACTAAATTTAATTATTGCATTGATAAATCATTAAAATACTATATGTCTAAATAATACATCATTATTGATCTTCACAACATACAGATATAAATGTAAAAGTTTGAATACATGAACAATAAAAATCAACTTAGAATATGCAACATTATTATAAAACAAACTTTTCAAAACAATCAATAACATAAGATGGAAAAGTAAATGCTTAAAATTCTATTCCATCGTACAAAATCGTTTTTTTTTTTCCACAAACAAATAAAGCAACTCCCTTTATCATTGCAATGAACTCTTTTTATCATGGATTGACCTACATAACACGGGGTGGTAGGTATCCTTTTACTTAGTCGAACAATTGCAAATGGAAAAAATAAAAGAACTAATAATCTCCACCATTCATATTAATGTATAGACAAATTCCAAAACAATTATACTTGATAAAATTCTTAAGTTTCATTACATTTATTTTGACTCAAAGTTACAATGCATATGTATATACAACAAAGCAACACATGTGTGATCAGAGAAACAATTAATCTATGTATGAACTCAAACAATGTCTTATCTTTATAGGAATTATTATGCCCAAATTTATGTACAGAGGTGGAAAAAACACCATGGCTCTAAATAACTTGTTGCAAAAAATAACTACTATGATCAACTCACAAGAACACAATAGGTGTTGAATAATTTCAATATGTCTTACAAATAAATCGTCAAAAATAAAATGAATATATAGCCATCTCATTTGTCGTTCATCCCTGAAAAAAAATGGATAGCATTTTAAAGAAATATGAATTACAAAGAGTCACCTTTACTAAACTAAAAAACAATGAACATATGATTACCTGAAGACTAACCCTTACAATTTGAATTCTGAATATATGACAATGAATACTACCTTCCATCCATTCAAATTATATAACCTGTTACACATAGAGAGTGAAAAACGAACTAAATATACAATAAACATGCATATTAAAGTAAACATAGTTAAAGCAGAAGACAAAGGAACTAATCACACTTAGAAAACTTGGAAAAACTTGATTTAGCAGAGGAACTAATCACATGCAAGGAGATGAAAAACCTTTTTTTCTTTTTTTTAAAGGAATTATTAAACACAAATATCAATGTGGCAAATGAATTACTAAGATACAACAGTAAGAAAGAAAGGCTATTGCAAGAAAAAAAAAATTATTATTATAATTAAAATAGTAATAATCATTGAAACTGTGGTTCTTAATTCCCAACAAAATACATACAACATAAAAGGCCACAGGAACTTTTGCAAAAAAATAATAATAAATAAATTAATTAATTAACACAAAACAATTATGAGCGAAACAGAGATACTTTTATATCTTGAAGCACCATTTCAACAAAAGATATCTTAGATGAATCCTGCTTTGACGCGACCAACCATTTCCTTATGACGCGAATATTGCACTGTGGGGGTCTATATCACCGTCCACAGCACTCAAGGTAATCAATTTTGGGGCCATTGATAAAAAAGAAATTGAAAACAGTTAGAAAAAAAATAATGCAAAAATAAAAAAAGAATTATCAATCGTTTCTGTTAAAAAATAACATAGCCAAATCTATATATACATATTAAATTAGTGTTCCATCAATAAGTAGAGTATTTAAGCTTGAATTAAGGGATTTCAGAATATTAAAGAATTAAGGAAATTTCATTCAAATAAATTCTTTATTAACCATAATGTGTAGAAGACAATGGAGTAAGGAAAGATTGATATTTCCTTACTCGGATTATACAAAAACATGTTGAAGATCAAGATCCGTTAGTAGACAAAAAACGCACGGACTCTAGGGTACGACTTCATATAAGATAACTTTACAATCGAATGGCGCGAACGAAATCAATGACCATAGAACATTGGAGAATAGCATAACACAATTTTTTATGGAAAAATCAATAAATCAAGGTATATTAAGGAAGAAGAGGGCTGCGTATTCTCATTGGAAATTGGAAGAAAACAGAGAATTATATTTGGAAAGGAGTGGCGAGCGTATGTTTTGAGAGAATTGAGGGAATCATCTCATATAATATTAAAAAATAGAAAAATATATTTGGGAAGAAGTCATATCATATATTATTGAAAAATGGAAAAAATATACTTGTGAAGAAGTGGAGTGCATTTTTTAGAGAAAATTGGGGGAATCATATATTATTTAAAAATGGAAAAATATATTTGGGGGGAAGTGGATTGCGTATTGTTAGAAAAAAAGTGGGGGAATCATATATTATTAAAAAATGGAAAAAGAAAAAAAACCAATCAATCAATATATAGATAAAAAAGGTACTGCAAGTTTCACACTAGAACTTTGGGCGGGAAAAACCAAAAATCCCACTAAAGCGCTTTTATATATTAATAGATTAATAGATATCTAAATCAAGAGTGGTCTTCTATATTTTCCCACCTAAACTGATAACATCATTGCTGATGTCATTGGTTTATTTTTTTTTTTCTTTTCATAGATTTGGCTCTTTTTTTGCCCCTATTTTTCTTGTTTATTCTTTTTTCTTCTTACTAAAAAAAGCCCCCTTTCCAAAATTAATGTGCTTTTTAGATGGAAAGAGAGTGTCGCTTGCCAGTGATCTCGATTTTTTTCCAATCATTGCTTTGAGCTTCCCTGAATCCCGGCTTAGTCTACCCTAAATTAAACATGCGATAGCTTCGAATTTTCAAGCACAATTAATCTAATTTTTCCACCTTTTTTGGGCACATTGAAGAAACTGCTACTCTGACTTCATAAATCATTATTTTTTTTATATAATGATCTTCAATCTTTCTAAAAATATTGTCCAATTAAATCCTATTTCCAATTCTATTTATCCAATTATATCCTTCAATCAAAGAGTCTCAATTGCTTTGATTTCCTGATTTACTTTCAGATTTAGTTTCATTGTAACTTGACTTTTACCATAATGTACAATTGTAATTGCAATTAATATCTCACTTCACAGGAACTTTTATACATTTTAATTTACAATGGATAACTCAATTAGGGTACATTTTAACTGTTATGCCTCTACAATTAACACATATAAAAGAGTCAGCCTTTGTTGTGCTCAAATTTCCAACTATCATGATCGGAAGTTTTTCTTTTTTATTTTTTATTAAATTATTTTAATTTATTTGATTTATTTTTAAAAGATAAAAAAATTTTGGATAGTTTTAAAAAATGAAATTAAATGATAAAAATATTACAACTCTTTGAATAAAGTCCATTATTATTTTTTTAGATTTTTCTCAACTTCTAATTTTGAACAATTAGATACCAACAAAATTTTATTTTAATTATAAGATACCTTATTTATGACTCATGTTATTTATTTATAATCATAAATTTTCTAAACTTTTAAGTTTCAACAATTTGATCTTACAAATTTGAAATTTTATTTTAATTTAAGATACCTTACCATTTTATTTTATTTTTTCCCAAAAACATATTTTTCCTTGTCATTTTACTAAATTTACTAAATTTAATAGAATCCTAACTCATGTATAACTTTCTAAATTAAAATGCTTTAATTTATTTGATTTATTTTCAAACGATAAAAATTTAGACAATTTGAAATATATAAAATTAAATGATAAAAGTATTACAGCTTTTCGAATAGTAAAGTCGATTAATTTTTTAAACATTTTCTCAACTTCTATTTAGGTATTTATGATTTTGCTTCTATTTGATGGTTTGCCATTCCTCCAAACTGAATTCAATTTTTTGTTTGAAAATAAATAATTAACTGCCCGAATAGAACGTTATTCACCCCTAGCTGATAGATTTGCATTCTATCGGTTTTGACAACTATAGAAATATATACAAGTGATGAGGTTCAATTATAAGTTAGAGTAGTGAAGAAATCGGGGATGGAAGCAATTGAACTTTTGGAATGGGAGTTTAGTGAGGAGGAAATTGTTAGAGCTCTTCATGGTCTGGGTTCGTGTAAGGCTCCTGGAGTCGATGGGTTTCATGCTTTGTTCTATCAGCGAAACCGGAATGAAATGATACCACAGATTGTTGAGGCATGTATGGCGGTTTTGAATGGCGGCAATCGGTTTGGGCTATGAATTCCACAGGTGTAGTGCTGATTCCAAAAAAGGAGAACCCAGAAAAGCTATCAGATTATCGACCGATCAGCCTATGTAATATGCTATACAAAGTTATATCGAAGACCCTTGCAAATCGATTGAAGAAGGTGCTGGATCCCTTGGTGATAGAGAATCAAAGTGCCTTCGTTCCAGGTAGATTAATCACCGACAATGCCATTATCGCTTTTTAATTATTACATTCATGGTCTTGTAAACATAGTGGACAGGTTGGCAGTATAGCGGTAAAGCTTGATATGAGAAAGACCTACGATGGGTCGAATGGGGATATATTTGTCATATTTTGCGTATGATGCTCTTTCTGAGTGATGGGTGAATCTAATTTTTGACTGTATTTCCACTACTTCTTTCACCTTTCACGTGAATAGGGAGTATCAGGGATCAGTTATTCCAACTAGCGGCATACGACAGGGCTGTTCTTTGTCTCCTTATATGTTTATCCTCTGTGCTGAGGGTTTTTCTAGAGCATTGGGGGAAACGAAAATGCGGGACTCATTCTTGGTGCAACATGTTGTAGACAAGGCCTTAGGATTAATAATCTATTCTTCATTGACGACTCCTTAATTTTTGCTAGAGCTCAGATCGGAAGAGCGTCGAAATTATGAATGTGTTACAGCAATATGGGCAGGCGTCGGGTCAATTAATAAACAGTGAGAAGACATCTATCACTTTTAGTCCTAACACTTCCCAAGAGGCTAGGGGGACAGTATTAAAGGTGATGGGGATTGATCAGGCTCACTCACATGATATATACTTGGGACTTCCGCCAGTGGTTGGAAGAAATAAGAAGTGAACCTTTTCTTTCATTAGAGAGTGTATGTGGAAAAAAATCAATAGTTGGAGAATGGAGCTGCTTTCTTCTGCGGGAGGAAAGTTCTGTTAAAGTTAGTAATCCGAGCAATACCAACATATATTATGAGTCTCTTTAGACTTCCTAATTCTGATGTCAACATATATTATGACTTGCGGAGTCTGATGTCAACATATTATGAGCAATACCAACATATATTATGACTTGCAGAGTCTGATGTCTCTGTTTTGGTGGGGCTCCTCAGAAGGAAAGCAACGGCTTGGATTAGATGGGACAGAATGTGTGACCAAAAGGAGGGAGCTGGGGTTTCGTGATATATGACTATTTAATCAAGCCCTTATACGGAAACAAGTCTGGAGATTGTTGATGAATCCCCACTCCTTGGCGGCTGTGGTATTAAAGAATAAGTATTTTCCTCATTGTAGTATTTTGCTGAACGACGGGTTCATCTTAACTTTGGTCGAGTATTTTGTGGGGCCGTGAGGTGGTTTTCCATGGGGTGAGGAAGGAAGTTGGTAGAGGACAGTGTATTCGGATTTATGATGATCTATGGGTATCTTGTCCACTCTCTTTCAAGCCTATTTCGCCACCTTTTGTGGGACTGGCAAGAGTAGCGGATTTAATAACAAATGGGGGTTGGAACGTGCCGTTGATTTGATAGGCTTTTTTGCCATTTGAGGCTGAAATTATTTTGGCGGTGCCATTGGGGAATACTTTGGGGCCGGACTCATGAATTTGGCACTATACGGGAGAGGAGATGTATACAGTGCTGAGTGGGTACCATTTGATGAAGGACCAACATTCTAATTCGGCAGCTAGCTCTTCTAATGCTGATTTATCATGGAAGGCGAGTTGGAATCTTAATATTCCCCCAAAGGTGAGGTTTTTTATATGGCGATTGATGCATGAAGCAATACCTAGTGGAGAGAACTTGTTGCGCCACCATGTGGGCGAGGGTCTTAGATGCTTTTGGTGTAGGGCAGTTAAGAGTAACACCCATGTTTTCTCCCAGTGTTGGTGGGCAAAACAGCTTTGGAAAAGTGTGGGATTTTGGGAGGAGATTCGGTCACGAACCTATGAGAATTTTGCCATGGTAATTGCTTCAGTGCTGGGAATGGAAAGTAGAATGCAAAGGCGGTCATGTGTATGTCCATTTGGGCAATTTGGAACGAGAGAAACGATGTTAAACATGGGTCGAAGAGCATGGATCCAGCAGTTTTGGGGAGCCGAACTATGATACATTTGGAAAGGTACCAAGCGGTGAATGGGGACTCACGGCAGGGCAGCAATCTAAATGGCAGCAATTTTACTGATACTAGATGGCGGAGGCGATGTGATAAGAGGTCGGGGATTATTTTGTACACCGATGCGGCCGTCTTTTCTAGCAGCGCTGGTTTAGGAGGGGTCTTCTGCAGTCTTGGCGGTCACATTATTGGAGCCTTTGCTGTCCGGTTGAGTGGCCAGTATACTGTGGAAGTGGCAGAGGCTTATGCTCTTCGGCAGGGCCTTCGACTTGCTTTGGAGCAGGACATTCAAGTTGAAGACGCAAAAATTGATGCTCTTAAAGTGGTTCACGGCCTTGATGATTATAATAATTGCAACATTCTAGCTTTGCTCTACGATTATCTGCGTTACTTATTTGATTCAGTGCTCTGTGAGTTGTGTTCATATATTCCTCATAGAGCAAATACGGTTGCACATTCTTTAGCAACCTTTGCTTAGCTGTCCCTGGATGAGCATTTATGGCTTGATTGTATTCCCGTTTTTCTCGCGCCCCATGTTGGCACTTTGAATGAATGAAATCATTTTCCTTGCCAAAAAAAGGGGGAAAAAAAGAAAGGAAGAAAAAAAATAAGAAAAACGTGTTTGACATTACTTTAAAAAGTTGAAGAAGCAATGACAAAATATATATCTATTATTACCTTTTCCTCACACAAGAAACAAAAAACACGTGATTACATGCGAGAAACTCATTCATGCATTAAGCAAGAAAACATAATCGAAGCTACTAACTTCAGAAGCTCATGGTCGAGGAACATAACTATAGAAAACTCATTCATTCATACATTAAACAAGAAAACATAACTCGAAGCTACTAGCTTCAAAATTAACAAGAAAACATAACTCGAAGCTACTAGCTTCAAAAGTCCACAATTGAGGAACATGCCAAACGAAAATATCAGCTCCGCACGGTAGCTAGCTTATTTAAAAAATAAGCACAAACTAGAACTGTAACATACTTTGAACCGACGTTGAAAATAAACCACAAATTTAGTGCTTATTTTCTAAAATAAGCAAACTCCAAACGTCCTCACAAAAACACAAAAAAAAAGCATGGCGGGCCGGCGACGTGGGGCGGGGTAGGGGTAATTACAAATGCCAACACGTAGTAGAAACATAATAAAGGCAGTCCAGTCCAACCATGGCGTTGTACAATTACTATTACTATTATTGATTTATTTGTTTATGCGATCTTTCTGATTCGTCCTTAAGGATAGCTCCAAAGGTTCTCCGGTTCAAAATCGTCCGGCGAGTCGCTGCCGTCCGGCGGAGGTTTCATCCTTGGTGGGCTTACAAGCATTCCCCCAGCCATGTCCACCAGCAAATTTGGCATGTCAAAAAGTGCTTCCTCATCAACATACTCTTGTTCCCCGGCCGTTTGACCGCCGGAAGAAGCTCCAATTTCCGGCTGCTCTTGCTCTTGTCCAGCCCCTGAATGCTCCCCTGAAGAAACTTCATTTCCTGGCTGTTCTTGAGGTGCTCTGGCGGCGGCTGCACTAGCAGCGGCTGCACGTATATCGGCTGCAGATTGAGAAGCCGGTGTCGGATACGAAGCGACGGATTCAGGAAAGTTTACTACAGCATCAGGACCTTTCAATGCCAGAGCAGCAACATCATATGCAGCAGCAGCCATTTCTGGTGTCGGGTACGTCCAGAGCCATATTCGTTTAGTTTTGCGCGGCTCGCGAATTTCCGACACCCATTTTCCGCTCCTGCAACGAATGCCTCGATAGACCGGGTGGCGTCGGGACAAATGCGAGCCACCAGTTGGGCTGGAAACATAGGAGGAGGAGGAAGTTGTGGTTGCTGGGGTTAAGGTGTCCTCAAAAGTCCCCTCTTTAGGACTTAAAGGGTTAGCCATGTATTTAGGGATTAAAATTATCACTTATCGGGGAAAAGGGATTGGATCGTTTGGGTCATTTAAGGGAATAAAATTCAGTAAAAAGCGTGGGCAATTCGCAGTGGGACTATACGGTTAAAACACTAAGTGCACGTGTTTAAGGATATTAATTGGTCCAACATAGCTAGAAATTAGCTGTTAACTTTGATGGTTTTTTCTTCCAGTGTCACGCGTTCCTTCCTTTGGATTTCGTCTTCTCCATGAACCTTGCACTTTCCAGGGTCTCGACAGTTATTTAGTTTTATGTATTCTTTTGACATTTACCGATGTTGATTGTGACTCGAATGAGACAGGATCGACTGAGTCTTGAACTTCTCCAGTAGTTTGTTGGTGGATGATTGGACTGATATAGTTGTTTGATAATGACATGTAACGTTCAATAATAGTAACTTATAAGTTTTTAAAATGAGTTGTTTTGCGTTTGCATTTGAGAAAAATTTTTTCTAGGCCTACAAAAGTGAAAAATCAGTTACAGTCACAGAATTCTGCTGTACAAAATTGAACTAAACAGAAGCAAGGCCACAATTTTATGGAAGATATTTTCTTGTAGAAAATCAAAAAAATCAGGACTACATGTTCTGTGGCCAACGAGGTTCACAAACCTTCTCTCAAGTATGGCCCTCTCTCTCTCTCTCTCTCGCCCTTCTCTCGCTCTCCCTCTCCCCCCGCGCGTGAGAGAGCATGAAAATCTTAACAACTCCGTTTCCAATCACACTGCCAAGCGGTAGGAACCTTCATTTTCCAATCGAAACCCCCCTCCCAATTATCAAACCTATATGCAAGGCCTCAATTTTTCCACCACCAGCAGATTTTAATTTCAAGAATGAA
>CAVNYN010203580.1:0-14761 GCA_963692815.1 Nyctanthes arbor-tristis | reverse complement strand
TTTATATCTAACATTAGTATGAAATGTTAAGTTATGTATGATTAATCATTTTGAACTATAATGTTTTGATTATCTTGCTGTTAACTGATAGTTACTATGTGCTTACTCAATATAGAATATTATTAAATGAATTTAATAGGAGTTGCAAAAAGACCCGACAAACTCGATACCCACGGGTACCCGATCCCGTGAAGATAGGGAGTAGCCGACTAAATAGGTAATTCGGTTGGGGATGAGATTAAAAAAATCGACTTGACTTAACAATGTACCAAAGAAGGGTATGATAGTTTTTTACTTGTACCTAGCCCATTTACCTTTTTTTGGACAAAAATAAAAAAATTTACTAAAAATTCTAAAGGTTTGAAAAGTAAAAAGATGATAAAACTTTTCAAGAAAGCTTAGTAATTTCAATTGTAATTTTAGTGTTTAGAATACTAATTAATAAACAAAAAATGAAAATAGAAATATATAAATATATTTAAATTGGCTAATAAATGGGTAATATGAATTACATGTACTAACCCTTCCCCAGCCCATCTCCTATTTAAGTAGGGATGAGAAAAAAATTGATATGTACGCTAAAGGGTATAGTATACCCGATCCCAAGCCGACCCCTTGTTATTCTTATATCTCAGGAAATTAAACATTTTATTTTTATCCGCGACTATACTATGAATTTTATAAACCATGAAGCATTAATTAAACTATATTTGTCATATGCAAAAGAAGTAACGTAATAATTAACGACTCGATTTAAAAACATATAAACAATAATTAAAAATTAATGCATTAACTAATGATTAAATAGTTTAATACAAATTACAAAATACTTCTTAGATAAGATATGTATATTAAAAAGATTTTAAATTAAAAAATCAAAAAACATTGAATATAAATTAATCTAACAAAATATTTAAGAGGATAAGATACATCCAACAAAATATTTAATCAAAATATTTAAAGATACGAATAGATAAGTATCATAATTCTTAATGAATTGAAAAAATAGAGAAATATTAATTTATAATATATCGCAGAATCTACCTAACATGAAAAAATGTCTAAAATGTCCTCACTTGAGAGAGTTTTGACGAGAATACTGCGGTACAAAGGTGGCGCAGATTAATTTGCTTTTATATATATAGAGATTATGTACTTATAAATCAAAGTTAAATATCATGGTTATTCCTCAAAATGAAAAACCAGCTTTTTGGGTTCAAAAACTATGAAATTGATCTAGTAGTACGACCATGTGGTGCCATAACGTACTATACATCGGGCGAGACAGGGACTCCAAAAACTATGCCAAATACTCAGTTCTCGCATTTTTCTATATCTTACCGTTTTTTATTCTTGCTTTGTCTTTGACTAGTGTCAAAATTTGCATCTTTGATATATCATCTATAAGGCACTATACGTTCATTTGATAGTAATCCAACTATTTTGTTGAGACAAATCGATTTTCATGCTACAAATTTATTTTGTATGAATACATGTCTTAAAAATGTAATTAATTAAAGTACATATTCATATGCATATTGACAAGTATTGTACATGAAAAAATGGTACTTATTGATATATTTTTATGTTGCAAGTGTCGGAAGTTCATGGCGCAAATTGATCAAGACAAGTTGGGATGTTCAACAATTATATCGATTGTGGGCAAGTGTCAAAGAAATCGTGATAAATTGAGTTTTAGAGGTCCAATGAAGATGATTCAAGTGGGATTGGAAAGATAACTTAAATATACATAAGATCATTCCATATGACCAGATTTAAATTCAATTCACAAAGTAGTCAAAAGTCGTCATCAATTTCCAAGTTGTGCTCTTATCATTGACTAGTCTATAACCTTCACTATTTTGATCATATCTGGAGTTATAGATATTGGATCAGTCTGATTCAAGTTGGAAAATGAAGCCAAGAGATCTATATACAATCTTCATCTTTATCACTTTCCTAGATTCAGAATGTAAGCCGACCAAAAGACGGCCAAGAAGAGAGAACCAGAACAGTTTGACAGTCAAACTTTTCGTCTGTACAGCTGTTCGTTTTTCATGGATATGTCGAGCTGTAGTTATCCAAATCCTGTGATTCTTGATCCATTAGAAATTCAAGTTGAAGAGCTAAATATCGTATTTTATCATTGGATTCTGAATCTGGACCAAAGAGCCTCAAAAATCGCCTAAAATTTGAAAGTTGATGCATTCACCAGATGGCTGCTGGACAAGTGGGCAGTGCTGATTATTTTGGACATATCTCAGCCTACAAAATTCCAATTGGCCTGAAATTTTTTCCATAACATCTCTAACTCATTTATACAGAACGTTTATTTTGGTGACAAGTCCAAATTCAATGAATACAATCAACAAAACACAGCTCCATCCTGCATCAGATTTGCTGGAGCCAGCCTGGCATGAGGAAAGTTGCAAGAAGAAAGTTGTTGGATTTTCTCTATATAAAGAGCATTATTGCGGTCATTCGAAAGGAAGTTTTTGGGAGAGAAAAATACATAGGACAAGGAGGAGGCCGAAAGGCCGACCTTGGGACGAGCAAACACTAGATGTGAAAGATAACTTCACCTATTCGGTTCTTTGTTCCTGTCTCATGTATATTTAATTTTTATTGTTACCTAGGTGCATGATGAAACCATATTAGTTATATAACTCTCTATTTTTTTATTGATTCCAAATATTATGTACTCTAAACGTCCATGATTCCGGTTTCATCAATGATAAATTATGCTTGCATATCTAATATCAAGTATTATTGATTGTTAGAAAATTTATCTATGCTTGGTTTTGAAAGTTCAACACGTAATTTTATTTGACTACCTGTGATTCATTAGTTGTTTACATGTAGTGCTTAGAGAATTACATACTTAAAGTGAAAGGAGATCTACATTAGATTAGTTATATTTTGAACTTAACAATAAATTACTTGTGGTAATAAAAGATTGATTTCTTATTATTACTCAAATATTGGAATCAATACAAGATATGAATTATTTACTATACATCAGTGGAATCTGCAACCTTGGTAATGTTTATCATTTTGGATTGTTTCGTAAACGTTCTTGTTTTTTCTAGTTTATATTTTACTTATCAAATCTCAAAAATTATTTGGAGCTAGGTTAGAGTTAAATATAATTCAAATCAAATGAGTTGTTCCACATTTATAGCAATCCTCGTGGGATCGTCCTTGTTACTCACGTTTCTATATTTCAATCAATTCGTGCGCTTGCGAGTATTTAAAATTGACACAACAAGTTTTTCAATTCGTTGCCGGGGATTGCTTCGGAATAACTCTCGAGCCGAGGTTAGTTTAGCTCTTCTACTAGTTTTTCTTTATCACTTGTTTGAAATGTTTCTTTGGCTAATTTTTGTTTAAATAATAAATTGAAAATTTCAAAAAAAAATTAAAAGATTATATTTTTTTTGGTTGTGTCTCTTTTGTTGTTCTTTTTAAGTTTTGTTAATACTCTCATTTTATTCCCAAAAAAAAAATTGTTGTAATTTTGAATACTTGCAATTTTGGGAAGCCATTGCCAACAAGGCTATTAACACGCCTAAGGAAATTGGTTTTTAATTGGGCCAACTGCGGCCTGTCCAATTACCTAGAAGCCTAACCAATTAAGCGTTATTCAATTTTACAACACTTTAGAAAAAAATATACGATAGTTGACCTTTTTGTGCAAACTTGAGAGAGAAATTGGAAAGATGCATCCAATCATAACATTTAGTCAACATTATAGGGAACCATTTTATGTGGCTTGGAAGCGATTTAAATCTTTAATATGGAATTACCCTACCCTCAACTTGCCAAAGTGGTATCTTCTCCAAATCTTTTACAATGGGTTGAGTTTTGAAACGAGAGAATGGGTAGATTATGGTATTATGACAATTGATGGTGGAACTCTATTCACAAGTAATGAAGATGATGCCTTTAATTTATTATAGGAGATGTCATCTTTTCATTACTACAATAGCCACCAGATCTCCCCACAGATGGATTATCCTAACCATATGAACTAATCTTTTGAATATCAACAAGAAGATGAGATATCACTGGAAAGAACTTTGGTTGATTTCATGAATTCTACAATGAATTCAATAAATCGCATTGGAGAAAATCTAAAATAGATTGTAGAACAAATGGAGAATTTTGATGATGCAGTTGTGATCGATGTACCAAAGGAAGTAGAAGCATCCACTTCATTCTATGATGTTGATGATGATGATTATACACTAATAGATGATCTTCCAATGTTTGACCACTGACAAATCCAGGTAGAGCAAAGTGATACAGAAGTGAAAGTGGTAATATCGGATGCTTTAGAGCATAAGCAAGTTGATAAAGTACACGATGAAATTCCAAAGGAGAAAGAAACACAACTATGGTCAGAGAAAGAACAACCACAAGGTGTCGAGGAGCATGCACTACCAATGTTGACTTTACTACCTTACACTCCTCAGCTAGCCTATCAGTTGCTTCCACCATTTGTTTTATTTCAAGAAGCCCAAAAATGGAAATCATATCTCTTTGATGTTCTAAAAAGATGGCCACCAGATACATTAAAGCTAAATTACATTGTGGCCAACTATTCAATCGTCTTGGATTATGCATCTTTTTATGCGAGGAAGCCGCTATTTGATTATCAACTCTGAAAGTCAAGCTGTTGACTCCAACTCAAGTGCTTCTTGGGAGGCAACCCAACCTTTCTAAACTCTTATCTTTATTTTAGTATGTTATTTTATTTTTCTTTTGTTTTGCATTAGTTCTCTTATTTTCAAGAAAAAAATGAGATGAAAAGAGCAAAGAAATTGTAAGAGCTTCTTTTGGAAGATAGACCAACATCAACATTGCAACAATCAGGAAATTCCATATCAACTACATGGATTCTTGTATTCAATATTCACCAACTTTTCAAGCAATGGGAAAGCAAGTTCCAATACAAACTTATTATTTGCATTTGTTAATCAATCAGCTTTTAAATTAATTTTAAAATATCAAATACTTCCTCTGTTCGAAAGAAATACTCAAGTATTTCATTTTCGTTTGTCCTAAAATGATAGTCAAGTTGCTATATTGGGCTTGTATTTAATTTTTTCTTTACATGTTCACCCTTAGTTAATTAACCACATAAAATAACTAGGTACTAAACTTTATGCAGAGAGCGAGTTAATTAATCTTTTTGGCGTAATATTCAAAGTGTTAACATAGTTCTAATGCATACAATTTGAATAATTAAACTCATTTCAATATTAATCCTACTTTGGTTGTTGATATCAATTCTAAATCATTATTTATACATAATACACATAAAATTAAATGTTTAATCTCATTTCTTACCGATTCTTAATCCGTGTGAAAATACTTACCATCATATCTTTGTGAGATGTAGGGACTAGGGAGTATATAATTGATGAAAAATTTAATGCGACTTCTGTAATAAGTAATTGTCTGAGAACGGTACCCCATTATATTGACATTAGCTATAGAGGTTATAAAAGTTTGACAAATATTCAAATAAAAAAAATACTTTGATACAAATTGCTAGGGTATTATTTAAAAAGGATGAATACTTTGCTATTGCTGTTATTGATTTCTTCTGATGCCTACAAGACAAAACTTGACTTTAGAATTGTATGCTTCCAGCAAAAGTGGACTTAATAAGTGATCTTAAAAATTCTACCCAATTTTACGCATAGTTTGCCTTACTAAATTATGCATCAATAAATCAGAGTATGATAGCATCATAGTTCGTCAAAACACAAGCCAATTTCCCAGTTCAAAACCATGTCAAAACACTCAATTTTTGCAATTTTCTTGTTCTTATCATTTATCTTGTTTCCTTATTTTATGCTTTCTTCTGGTTCTGCTATAGAAGCAAACACTCTACTTGAATGGAAAGCCAATTTTAAAAATCAAAATGATTCAATATCAACTACATGGACCCTTGAATCCACCAACTTTTTTGGCCATCCTAAGGCAAATTCTAGTCCCTGCAATTGGTTTGGAGTCTCTTGTATCGACGGAAGTGTCAATAGCCTCAACCTCGCCAATGCGAGCATTCACACCATCCTTCATAAATTTCCATTCTCAGCTCTCCCAAATTTGTCCTACATTAATTTGTCTGTAAACGGCTTTTCGGTATCATTCCACCTCAAGTAGGTAAACTTTTGAACTTTTTATCTCGACCTATTGTACAATCAGTTCTCAGGAAATATTCCAATGAAAATAGGCCAACTGAGTAATCTTTGGACCATTTATTTGTATGCAAATCAACTTTCTATGTCAATCCGTCGTAAAATAGGCGAGTTGCTATCCCTAGGAGAGCTATATTTGAGCAATAATGAGCTAGAAGGGTCAATAGCCCCTGAGCTAGGAAATCTAGAATCACTTCAGCTCCTTGTTTTGTTCAAAAATAAACTCACAGGACCTATTCCATCTTTGTTAGGAAAAGTTCCTAATCTGACTTGTTTATCTCTCTATTCTAATGAATTGTCTGGTTCTATACTCCTGAGTTAGGAAATCTAAAATCAATTCAATTCCTTATTTTGTACGATAATAAACGCAAAGATCCCATTCCATCTTCATTAGGTAGAGCTACACATCTAACAATTCTATGTCTCTATTCTAATCAATTGTCTAGTTCGATACCCCAAGAGTTAGGAAACCAAAAATCACTAGAGATCTTAGTTTTGAACAATAATAAACTCACAGGTCATATTCCATCTTTGTTAGGTAGAGTTCCAAATCTAACTGCTCTATTTCTAATGAATAATTGCCTAGTTCTATACCCCCTGAGATAGGAAATCTAAAATCAATAATTAGTTTATCTCTCTATTCTAATGAATTATCTGGTTCTATACACCCTAAGTTAGGAAATCTAAAATCACTTCAATTCCTTATTTTGTATGAAAATAAATTGAACGGTCTCATTCCATCTTCATTAAGTAGAGTTACAAATCTAACAATTCTACGCTTCTATTCTAATCAATTTTCTGGTTCTATTCCCCAAGAGTTAGGAAACCTAAAATCACTAGAGATCTTAGAATTGAGCCATAGTAAACTCACTGGTCATATTCCATCATCGTTAGGTAGAGTTCCAAATCTAACTACTCTGTACCTGAATTCTAATGAAATGTCTGGATCTATACCCCCAGAGTTAGCAAATCTAAAATCACTTAAACTCTTAGCATTGGGTGAAAACAAGCTCACAGGTACTATTCCATCTTCATTTGGCGACCTAAGCCATCTACAATTTTTGTACCTACAACAAAACCAACTTTCTGGTTCTATTCCAAGTGAACTGGGAAAATTGAAGAAATTTGTTGGCATCTTATTGTTTGAAAATCAATTATCTAGTCATTTGCCCGAGTTCTATAGCGGTGGAGTATTGGTAAATTTTACAGCGAACACCAATGGATTTTCCGGTCCAATCCCCTCAAGTTTAAGAAACTGCTCCAGACTTTTTAGGGTCTGACTTAATAACAATCAGCTTTCTAGGGATCTTTATGAAGAATTTGGTGTCTATCCACATGTGGCATTCATTGATCTAAGTAACAATAAATTCTATGGTGAACTCTTCAGCAACCGGACTCACAACAAGCAGCTAAAAGTTCTAAATATTGAGGAGAACATTCTCACAGGGAGCATTCCACCAGAATTTGGAGATTTAAGTCAACTAGTAAGCTAAATCTTTCTTCGAACAAGTTACATGGGAAGATCCCGAAAGAAATTGAGAAGTTAAAATCACTTCTTCATCTTCAATTGGATAACAACCAACTTTCTGAGGATATACGTGAAGAATTGGAATCCTTGATAAACTTAGAATACTTTTATCTTTCTGAAAACAGATTGACAAGTGCCATACCCAGAACGTTAGTAGACTCAGAGCGAATGCATTACTTGAATTTGAGCAAAAACTATTTAAGTCACAGAATCCCATTTCAGCTTGGAAAGTAACTTCACCTGACCCAATTGGATATAAGTCATAATTCACTCACTAGAGAAATACCATTTGAATTAGGATTCCTGTCGAGCCTGGAAATGTTAAACCTCTCCCACAATCATCTCCTTGGACTCATTCTGGAGAGTTTTCTTAGATTGCCTGGGTTAGAAGACATTGATTTATCTTATAATGTGTTGGATGGTTCAGTTCCAACCCTTTAATAATATCTCCATAGAACAATTGAGAGGGAATAATTTGTATGGCAATATTGCAGGATTACCGCAATGCAAAAGCATAAACCACAACAAATGGCAAAGCAAAAAACTCATTTTGGTAATTGCAGTCCCTCTTCTTGGTGCATTACTACTTCAATTTGCATTGATTGGTTTACTCAAGTTTTTTAGATGCAGAAAGAACAATTCAAAAGATACAGATAACTGTATGACATCCATATTTGACGGAAAAATCATGTATAAAGACATACTAGAGGCCACAAACAAATTTGATGATAACTTTTGCATTGGAGAGGGAGGATGTGGAAAGGTTTACAAGGCAGAGCTTCCATCAAAAAATACAATGGAAGTGAATAAACGCCATTCGTCAACTGAGATAGTTATAGGAGCAGTGAAAAAACTCCACTCTTCCTCTGAAGTGGCAAACTTTAATCCTTTCTTGCGTGAAATAAGAGCATTCACAGAAATCAAGCATAGGAACATTGTGAAACTTTATGTTTTTTGTTCAAATGCTCAGAACTCTTTATTGGTCTATGAGTACTTGGACAAGGGGAGTCTGGCCAAAATTCTATGCATAGATGAAGAAGCCAAGAAATTGAAATGGGCCAAAAGAATTAATACCTTGAAAGGGGTAGCTCAAGCTCTATCTTACATGCATCAAGGTTGTTCACCTCCAATTGTTCATCGAGAAATATCAAGCAATAACATTTTGCTTGATTCGCGGTATGAGGCCCATATTTCAGATTTTGGCATTGCTAAGTTTCTAAAATGTGACTCATCCAATATGAGTGCTCTTGCAGGCACGTATGGCTATGTCACACCATGTAGTTTTCCTTTTCATATATTTCATTCAAGGATATATTGGATATATCATTTTGATTATAGTAATCCCTGGTTTTTTAGGGCTGAATTTGCGTACACAATGAAGATGACTGAAAAATGTGATGTGTACTACAGCTTTGGAGTGCTAGCACTAGAAGTGATCAAAGGAAAGCATCATAATGATTACATTCAATTCATAACAACTTCCCCATGGAGATTTTGATTTTCACTTCAATGATTTGTTGGATCCACGAATTCAGTACCCCACTCAAAAAGAAGAGGAGACTTTGATTTCCATTGTTAAAGTTGCAACAAAATGTCTGCGCTCTGATCCACAATCTAGACCGGCTATGCAAAATTAATGTTTTCGATGAATTAGTGCATCCATTTTCTTCACACTAAAAGTAGGAGATGTAAATATTGAAGAGTTTTATTTTATGTAATTCAATTCCTTTGATGTACATTGCTACTTCCAATAAAAAACTAGTCGCAGTGAGTGTCTACTTGTTCATTTTAAGTAATGTGTTTGCCATGAATATCTTTTCTGTATCTCTGCTTATTTTTTACCTATTTTATTTATTTATTTATTTATTATTTTATTTTATTTTTTTTTGCAATGAACATTTAAGTTTTACATCTACATGACAATTACATGATGTAGACTTGCAACTTGATTATAAAGGAAATTTTGTCCTTTCATCTGTTCTTAATTAGCATGCTCAGTTACTAGTTTTTGCTAAAATGAAGTTGATTTTGACGTCTTTTTCTTCTCAGCTTACAACAGTCATAGAAACAGAGACTACAGTAAAATTCCACTTCATTTGTAAGCAAATTTAACAATGGTTAATGTTCATATTTAAGAAGGTCCGTAATGAATTATATTTTTAGTTTTGGATATGGTATTATTAACTAAAGATAATTTTCTGCTAAGAAAGTGAGGATAATTTCGAGGAAGATATCTTGTCTGCAAAATGTTAAAAATAAGTAAGTTGTTAAAATCTTTTAGAGAGAAAAAAAGTCCACAAAGTACCTTTCATCGCCTTCTCCGGATTAGCCAAACATCAGAAAGACGAATGCTTTGGAGTTTGCTTGTCTTCCATGACCTCAAAATAGAAAAAAATTGGGAGAGTCGAAACTAAGAATTAATGGAGGAAATGAACCAAAAGAAATTATAGATGTACACTGGAATTTTAATAAAATAAAAAATAATGAACAAATTATTGGCTATTGTACTTGTTTGCCAATGAGGCCTTATTCCATTGGGATGAGTCTGAGGCCTTGGGACGTGGAAGTCCTAGGTTCGACTCCCTCTATATGGGAGTTTGTCTATATTTTATATGTAATTTGTAGTCAACTGTATAAAGGGTCTGTATTACTGATTTCTTGTAGTCCCTTGTATCGGGTTTTGTATTGTTGATTTCAGTGCACTATGTTTCAAAAGGATATATATATCTATATGTATTTGTACTACCAAAAAGGCAAATTGTAACTGTACTTAAAAAAAAAAAATGAATAAGTGACAACTAATGTTAACATTTTTTTTCAAAATTACACGTTGCTTTTTAATTAAATATGATTTTTTTAAATCTTATATATGTGACTTGTTAGTTATGACTTTTCAATATATACTACTTTTAAATGACTTTTTTCACTAATTTTTGGTCACTTATATTTGGTTAGTCCTCTTGTTTATGCCTCTTAAAATACAAGTGGTTTTTTAATTACATGTGATTTTTTTAATTGTTATATAAGTGATATTTTTATTGTGTTACTTTTTCCACGTGTAATTTTTTATTTGACTTTTTAGTGTAATATAGCTATAGTTTGGTTGTTACTCTTATGAGTGATACTACACGTACAAATAGGTTTACAAATAAGGTGTAAAATTATAATTCTAATCATATATTTTCTCTTTCCTTCAATAAATAACATGGGGTGAAATTGTAATTTCACGCCCTTTCTGTAAACACATTTGTACATTTATCCGTACAAGTAGACTAATCCTACTTTTATTTGTAACTTTTAATAGAAAAGATGACAATAAATGTCACAAGTTTATTAAAAATTAGATGTAACCTTTTTATTAAATGTGATTTTTATAGATTATTTATTAACTATGGCTTTTCTATATATGCGATTTTTTTAATAAATTATAACTTTTTTCACACGTTCCTAGTCACTCCATGTTTATAACTTTTAAATAAAAAAAGCGACAATAAATGTGACATTTTTTGAAAATGTAATTTTTTCCTGTTATATGTCGCCTTCTGTTATATATGACTTTAACAATGTGCTTATTTAATTAAACGTGACTCTTTTTTTTATTCTATGGGACCTTATGGTTATGAGAGTAACTTTTTTTGTTATACATGATTTATATATGTATGTGACTTTGTTATGAAAATTTAATAATGACAACACAATTTCTATTTGTGAATTTTTAATTAAAAAGTCACACATATGTGACTTTTATTTATGTAACTATTTGATAAAAATGTATATGTAAATGCGACATATCTATATTAGAAAATGCCACCCAAATATAACTTTTATGTATGTAACATTTTGATAAAAATGTATGCGTAAATATAACATATCTAGACTTGAAAAAATTTCCATATGTGGCTTTTTACATTAAATGTGACTTTTTTATATGTAACTTCGAAAACAAAAAACTACACTTAGTTAAAGAACTACATGCAGAAGCAACACAAAAAAAAAAAAAAAATAAAATCAAAGTTAATTACTTAAAAGTCAAATATAAAAACTAGTGGATGATGATGATCATATATTATTACTACCTCTGTTCCAAAAAGATGGTCCAGTTTTGCTTTTTCATCCGTCCTAAAATATGGTTGAGTTTTTTTAAGAAATAATTGAAATAATAGTTCTCTTATATGTCCTATTTAATGCGCATAGTTATCATAAAAGTAGAATTATTACAGCGTACTAATTAGTAAATGAAAAAGTATAATAGAGAAATAATGTTAAAATTTACTTTTACAATATTATTAAATGAACTTTTCTTAATCTATTTGAGAAAAAATAGAACCGTCTTCTTAGAACGGATGTAGTATTACAATAATAATAATAATAATAATAATAATAAGAAGAAGAAGAAGAAGAAGAAGAAATAAATGAATGCAGGCTTTTTACTCGCGTGAAGTCGGAGAGAGTGGGAAGATTGCATGTGGTGTAAAAAAGTAATGAAGGAGGAATATAGACCTAGGGGGTTGGAAACTAACTTTGACCAACTTTTGATTTAAAATAAACCAGTATAGCACCTGTGCAAGTGCGTATAAGAAAATTACTAATAAAATGATATAACAATACAAATAATATTTTTTTTTGAAGAAACTAATAGAATTTTTCAATTAACATAAAAATGCAAAATTTAATGAAAAGGTAGTGATAGTGCATCAAGTATTAAATTATCAATCACAAACTATTTTCTCTAATGTCTAAAAGATTGTGAATTACAAAGAACAAAAATTACGGGTGCTATTGTAGCAATAAATATCCTCCCCCGTTGGACTCTGGCTTTTCCCTAATTTTCTCATTAATAATTAAAAAAAACTTGTGTAATAATGGAAAATATGTATCATTTCATTGAGATTACAATTCCTCTTCCCAATATATATATATATATATAGAGTAATAAAACAAAATAAGACCAATTAATTTGTGGATATCAATATTCATCGATTATTATTTTTTCCTCAATTTTTTTGAAATAACAAAGAACTACGACCTTTGTGCCATCTCATATTCTTAGCAATATGTCTTGACATGTACAAGCGTTTAAGTCGAGGCGTGACAGGAAAATAGCACACAATTTTATGAGCTACACCCTTTCTTTTATCATAATCATGTTTCCACCGGTTGGCTCTCTTTGCATACTAGACATTTTTCTGGCTTGGCATTTTCTTTCCAAAACAAAGCACAGCCATTTTTACACACATGAATGGACTCATACCCTAAACCCAAAGCCCGTAAAATTGTTTTTGCTTCATAGTATGATGTAGGTACATCATTCCCATTAGGAAAAGCATCATTCAATAGTTTGAGAAACATATCAAAAGATTTGTTAGATCGGAAGAGCGTCGGACCTTAATGTGTGTGAGCTTAACTAAGAACGTCAACTTAGAAAACATTTTACATCCAGGATACAACTCAATCTCCACAGTTTCGAACATTTCCTGAAGCTTCTCGTACTCTTTTGGCTCATTATTACTATCAAAACTAGCATTGGGTGTTCCTTTATTATTAGGCTCTATTGGAGTATAATGTGAAGAAGCTAAGTCTTGTAATGCATTAAACATTGGATCAACACGTCCATCATTTTTTTCTTGTTCAAATGGAGTAGTAAGATTAGAAGCATGAACCGGATAAGTTTCCCCGTGAAATATCCATGTAGTATAACTACGCTGAAAACCATTCACCATTAAATGAGTTCTAATTGTTCCTAAATCTTGCACTTACCATTCAAACAAATGCCACAAAGACAATGTGACTTTCCTTCTTCATTTAAAAAATTCCGAGCTCTTTGTATAAATGATATCACCCCATTTTTATGCTCCTGTGATAACCTATTGGTTTGCAAATTCCAACTCTTATCAACTGACATTTCTTGACCTTTCTAGACCTATAGAAAGAACAACGCAAATTAAAAAAAAAAAAAGAGAGAGATTTAAAGAATAAATAATATGCTACTTGTCTATGGTTAGTGGGCACTTAGATAGATTTTAAAAAAAGGGATTCAATACAAGTTTATCTTATGCTTGGGCAACTATGTATATATATATATATAATTAGGTTAAAATTTTGGTTTAACGTTTTCATCTTTTAAAAATTTTGTACCACTGTTTTTCTTTAAGGAATTTCTCTTTTCATACTTCAATGATATTCTTTTTTATTCTACTATTAGCATTTTATTTTGTAATTTTAAAGCTTAAAATTTTGATTTGGTATATGGGCCGGCTTGGCATTGTATTGTGGGAACATGTTTTGGGTCTTTTGTGACATATACAGTGGATGGATTCATTTATTTCTTTATAGATCATAAGTTATATATCCTCTTATTCAAGACTAATGTACAGAGAGCTGATTGAACAAGTTTCAAAACAATGAGGTGAAATGAAACTCACACCATTCTTTTTTCTTTTTCTTTTTGAGTACAAAGAAGACTTTGGAGGAAAGGGTATCTCCCACAAATTATTTTGTACATTACAAATCTTTTTGTTAGATCTTTTTTAAGAGGTCAACATAGTCGAAGCCCTAATTCAACGTAGGGTATATCAGTTAGACAATTATTCTTGTCAATGTCATTCTATTGCTGCATTCCTTTTGTTAGTCTGTGGTGTTGATGTGGCATTTAGAAATAGATGAGAGAAAGGTAAAATAAATACAAGTACATAACATAAAGGTTGAATAAACATTACAAGAACCAAAGAAGAAATACAATACATAGACAAAGGCTCCATCCACAAAAAAACATATAAATATTTTGAAACAACCTATAAAGAGGACTGTAACTCCAGCAGATACATGGACATCAAAAAGAAAGAACAAATCTCCTTGCTTGTATCACTGTTGTTACATAAGATTATTCATCATCATTGACAATGAGAGTTCATAGCCAAATTTGTACGTGCATATCCAAAATCAGAATAATACAGCTCGTTTAACATCATGCCTTTTTTACTTCCCTAACCTGTGGATTCTTTGATTTACTGGCAGAAGAAACCAT
>CAVNYN010203578.1:0-52131 GCA_963692815.1 Nyctanthes arbor-tristis | reverse complement strand
ATGGAGGACTTCTCTTTCTTTTTTCCCCTTTCAAAGATCCTGGTTCCCGCTTCGACTTGTCCATGGCTCGCTTCCAAAAAGTCCTGGCAAGAAGGAGGTGGGAATTGAGAACATCCCTAATCGTGCCCGCTCCATCACCATCTTATTCAGAGAAATGATATTTGTACACATAAGGTGATTAATTTTTGTACACACCTCTTTGTATTTATTTAAATGTCATTTGCACTATCTTCTTTAAAATCACAACATTTGGCGGGTGTGTGTGTACAAAAATTGTGCACCTTGTATGTACAAATAACACTTCTCTCTTATTTATTCATTTTGGAGCAAGATAAAAATGTGATTAAAAAAGCTAAAATGTGAATCATCCAAGACTCGATGCGATATGTGTATCATGTGGTGCATATGTAGTTGTAAACTCAGAAAAAGCTACAGAGAAATGTAAGAATTATGTTTCACAGAGAAGTAATAAAAGATGAGTAAAAGAAAAATCGATAAGATTTTGCTTAAATCGTTAAGTTTGAACTAAATTAATCATTTTTTTGCTTTTGGTTCATTGTTGCCTCAACAGATGGTACAAAATCAATAAAATGGTAGTATCCTAAGAAAATCTATTACATAAATCTCTGTTAACAGCATCACTGGAAATCCAATTACAATATGAGAGGGGCAACATGAACATTAACTGGGAATTTCTTAAGAAGAAATTAAATTACATAAGCTTCATCATGATCTATTGCCGGAAATAGAAACTTTTGTATCTTCTTGCTTTGATAAATCCAAATCTCCCAACTCCACGGGCAAATGACCCGTACCGTCGCTATCAACCTCTCCTTCGAGTGTCAAGCCTTCGATTTTTGCAGCCATACCTTCTATCGATATGTCAAGATCTGTGTCATTACAATTTAAAATGATCTATCAAAAGTACGTTTAGAAGTTATATTTACTTTTAATACGCGTTAAAAACTGCCAGTCATGAATCTAGTTCCTTCATGGAATCAAATTCTGGTATGAATTTAATTACCTGGATTGGACAAAAACCAGAGAATGAACGCACACATAAGAAGTACAAAAGGTATGATATGAACCGCATTTTCTGCGAATTTAGCTCGAGCCCTGTCCTTCTTGGCTGCCTCGGAGAGCGGTTCATACACGGGCAGCTCGCTACTTTCGAGGGATAGTGCTCTTAGAGCCGGAGACGAACCCTTTGAAGAGCTTGGAGAGGATGACAGATGATAATTGTATCGATCATCTGCAACTCGAGTTGTGCTTGCTGATCTATACATTTTCCGGCTTAAATTTATTAAGATCAAGACTAATTAATCCGGCCGGTGTTATATTTTACAATGTTATTGACAATGGGAAAGAAATGACTGAAGAGTGTAAAATGAACAAGAAGGCTCAAAGGGAGAGAACATTAGCTATAATGTAGCCGAAATCAATGAAAGATTGTTATGAATATTGACTATTCTCTTCAAAATTTGTGGTGGACATTAGGCTTGTTTGCATCAACCCATGTTTATTTTTGGACAAGATCTAAATATGCAAGAATTATTTCCAAAAATAGAAGTACGTATATGGATAAATGTATGATGTGCTAGATCTTTTTTAAGGTTAGTTTGACAAGTGATGGATTGATGGAAGGACGTGTGTTTCTTCGTGTTCTTGTGGGTACTGGACCGAGATCAGCTGTCCCCTTTACCTGTCTCTTTTGCTGTCCAGCAAATCAAAAAGGGACACCTGTTAAATATTTTCCAAGTCATATATAATTAAACCAAAAATTAATATTGTTTTTCTCAACACGTCGTCTAACACCATTAGAAGGAGGGACGAGGAGAGAGAAAATCACATACTCTAATTTCTTGCTCCAATTCTCAAGAGGTCCAATCTTCTCTTTCCCCAATTTCAAGCTTCAAATAATCAGTTTCTTATAGGTAATTATGTTCTTCTTCAAGTTCTGCCTTCATTCTCTCCCTGACCTTCTTCTGTAAATAAAAATTTGCTGAGCCTTCAACCTCTTCAATTCCTTTTCTTTACGCCTTTACCCAATTCAAGAAGTGTAGGATCTAGCTTTAAGCCAGGTATGTATCAAGTGGTGATTGGTATTTTGCAGGCTGAAAATCTCTACTGTGGTTCTTCATCTTCTTGACAACCATGTCTGCCTTTCACTTCCTCGAACGATTCAATTGATGCCAATAAAAGTGTAAAACATTGCTTATTCTTATGGAAAACCCGTAATAATTGCACCTTGCTTATTCTATGAAACATTACATTTTGTGATTTTCTTTCACTCTCCCTCTTTCAATGGGTGTGGACAGCTCTGTATAAGTGAACGAAGAATGAATTTTTGTGATTTTCTCTCACTCTCCCACCTTCAACGGGTGTTAACGGCGGTAGACAAAAGTAATTAATTTTATTAATTGTTCTTTCAATTAGGATTGACATGGAAAATAATGGTCAGATGTCGATTTTCTATTCGTTGGACAGGAAGGGGAACAGGGAATGGGGACAGCTGATCCGAGTCCGTACTTGGAGGGGGATGCATTTCCATCACCCTTCATTGAACTACTAGAAAAGATTCAATATAACACGAGCTCACGCCAATGCCAATAAGAAAACCCATATATATTACCCAAACACGTATCCATATATTATCAAATCAAAGGTACACGAACACCCTAAGACCATAAGAAATACCTGAAAGGGGAACTACTCGGCCGCTTGGTACATTCTTCAAGGACTAGAGCATGGTTGGGTTTGCAGAGTTGAACAGTGGAATAGACAATATTTTCACATCTGTTCTGTTCTTATATTGTTAGTACTATAAAGCCTGCTTGCCAAACATGCACGGGGAGAACGAAAGAAAAGGAGAGAATAAATGAGAAGATAAGACATAGCTAGACAAGTCCCAATAGCTATTTCAATTTTCAGGGGATGCTTATATTCTTCTTTAGGAATCTAGTTCTAATCAATCTTGAGTGTCTTGAGGAAACTCTTCTCTTCTTCAAGGTTATTCTTGGAAATAAAATCCAGAAAGTCATTGAAACTGCTTTTTTTGTACCCCTTTGGATGCTCTTCATCCACAAGCTCTTTTGGGGTCTCCACTTTCACATCCATTCCCAAGCTATGCAAACTAGCAATGGAAATTCTTGATTTTTCATGATTGAGTGACCCTGTGCATAACACTTTTGAACCTTCCATTGCTCAATACCTCAAGATAGTCCCCAACATTAACTTGTAGTGCACTTCCAACCACTGGAGTCAACCTCCACGATCCATCACCCGAGTCATATATTTCTAGGCCATGGGCCGAGTTCTGGAGGACGATAGTTATGCAGCTGTAATCGGAATGTGGTGGAATGCCTAATGCAAGTTCTGGTTGAGGGCATTTTGGATAGCAGTTCACAACCACTACTTGCATCCTGTCATCAAGTTTTGTTGTCAAGTATGTTGAACCAAGCCCCAACCTCTCTGTTATGGCCCCCATGATTCTCACAGCCAACTTTTGAACTGCCACATTATATTTTCCCATTTTCTCTCTGTCATCCAAAATGTTAATAGATATATACAACAAAACATTAGTACACTAATACAAGTAATGATATTTACTCTATGCTTGTTCCCAAGATTGTGTTAAAAAATGATTCAATATTGTTGTCAACTCTAGTGACCCCTTGCAATAAATGTACAGATAGTTGATGATATATGTGGGGCTAGAGGCAATATTGTACTTGGGCAAAGCGCCTGTTTGATTCAATTTATGGTAGTTTTTTTTTAGAAAGAAATTTCATTCATATAGCAAACTCACTCACAAGAGGGGCAATAAACATTGGAATACTATCAAACCAATGATAAGTAACAATAGAATCAATTGCAAAAGATGCTAAACAATGCGCCACTCTATTCATAGAATGAGGTATGTTTCTACCAAACGTGCATCCAAGTTCCTCAAGTAATAAAAGAAGCTATCTAAATAAAGGAGCATGTGCGCCATACTCATCCGGTTGACATAGTCCCTGAATCACTTTAACAGCATCGACACGAAATTCTTTAAGCGGCATCACCCTATCTCGCATAAGTATTAACTCATAATGAACAGCCATAGCCTCCGCCACTTCGACCGAAAAGAATCCTTCCATCCTACATGCAAAAGCACCGACCACCCTTTTGTTCACATCCTACACAACACCCCCCAAGCCAACACTATCTCCCCGGACTGCCGCATCTGTTTCAAGGATGAAGTCGCCCTCCAAATTAATCCTACTACCCCAAAAGACCATTAACCCTTTAGGGGACTTCCCACCATGATTATTCATTTGATGGTAAGAAGTCAAAATCTCCAAAGCATTTCCTCCAACTTGGTCCGCGATGCCCACGCTGCTGATGGAACTCCTCGTTTCGTGCCTTCCAAATCGCCCAAAACCCCATACAAACTGCCTCCTTAACAGCCACATCACTCAACTTCAAGATGGCCGAAGCAAATAGAGCACAATCATCATGTAAAAGAGGTTTAATAATACCCCACAGCCCCATTGTTTTCCATATCTGCTTACTATACTGACAGCCTCCAAAGAGGTGGTAATTTGTCTCCACCGAACCACAAAACACACAACTTAAATTATACCCAACGTGATGAGACACCAAATTTTCACCACTCGGAAAAGCTCGGTGAAGAACTCTCTATAAGAATAAACGCACCTTCGGCAGAATGTTAAGACCCCAAAGATCTTTCCAAAAAGTCTGTGAGCTTGACGAACTTCCTACCTTGATTGCCCTTTCTCTACTCATTAACATGTGATACCCACTCTTTACCGAATAAACCCCCGAGGTTGTATAGTGCCAAATGAACTTATTTTCTTCTTGAACTCCCCCCAAAGGGATAGATAAAATGGAATCAGCATCAATTGGCAGGAACAATGACTTCACTAGGGGAATATTCCACTGTCCATCTCCTAAAATCAGATCCTTTACCCAAACAAGTCCATCATGTGACGGAGACAATGATCGAAAAGATGAAGAACGGGGTAGCCAAGCATCCTTATAGATTTTGATCACATTCCCACTACCAATCCGCCATCTACATCCCCCCTCCCCCCGGAATCACTTCAAGACCCCAAAGAAAACTCCGCCATAAGTAAGAAACCCCACTAGAATTAGTAGCCTCCAAGATATTAGTATAGGGGAAATACTTGTTTTTCAGGACCATAGCAGCTAGAGAGGACGGATTCTCCATCAAACGCCAACACTGTTTGGTGACGAGGGCTTTATTAAATAACTTCATATCTCTAAACCCCATCCCACCAACGGATTTCCCTTCACAAACTTTTGTCCACTGCAACCACGCCATTTGCCTCTTCTCTCCACGGGTTCCCCACCAGAATTTCAGCATTAAACTCCTCAACTCTTTGTGAATAGCCTCCGGGAGTTTAAACAAACTCATTACATAGGTCGGGATGGCTTGGATAACTGACTTCAACAATACTTCCTTACCGGCTCCTGAAAAGAGGCCATTTCGCCACTCTTTTATCTTTTTCCACATTCTCTCCCGTAAGTAAGCAAATGTCCTTCTTTTATTTCTTCCTACAACCGACGGCAACCCCAAATAACACTCATTAGCCCCATTCTAATAGAAGTTTGAAATTTGTGATTATAAATGAGTAGTAGTCAAATCAGTGGTAGGTGAGATTATAATGTATTTCGATAAAGAAAATCAAACAGGGAAAATATTACATCAGATTTCAATGGTTTTAGAAAGGAAAACACTCACTAAATTTAGGAGGAAGATGACTCCTGGTGTGAAGCCGACTTTGCGATTTGGCGGCGGCTGAGGTGGGTCAATATCTATTTCTCCTGTGTGTGCTTACTACCCTAAAAGTAAACGTTATGAGAAAGCACATGACTATGTTCAAGGTACAATATAATAACATAACTAGAAAATAAAAAATGATCTAGCCAATTGTAAAACAAACAATAAATAAAATCCCTATTGTTGAATGTCAGTTGTCGGGCTTACAAAGTCAGCGTTCACATCAACAGCTGATGGTATGAAGATGCCAATGGGTGGTGCTAGAATGGCACTATATTAGAAATTAATGATTTTAACTATGAAAAAAGGATTATACCTATAAATTGGTATACAATCGTCCATATAACGACTAATTAATATATATGTTCCATATCCGTAAGACTGAATGCAATAGTTAATTGTTATCTATACATGCATGTATATATGTATATTACAATGTATATATTTTGATAAATCATGTTGATCGCCTTTACCTGGTATATCATGTTTAAATGCTAAATTCAGGTATTAACTATTTGTAATAACAATGTAAAAATAGAAGGGAAGTGTTGAGGAAATCCTTGCTTTTTATTTATTTATATTATTTTTTTGTGCAATTTTATCAGGTTTAATTTCAAATTTTTTGTCCATGGACCTCGCACCTTGTGCCTTGTTACGCTTTATTATAGATCAAATGTTATACCTTTATCCTTTGAATGTTGCCTCCAATGTATATACTTATGATCGACTTATATGTTCCATCCACAAGACTGAATGCAATGAATAGTTAATAGTTATATATATATATATACATATGAATATATGTACATTACATATATGTTTCGGTTAATCTTGTTGATTCGCTTTATATGACGTATTGTGTTGAAATGCTAATTTAAGCTATTTGTAATAATAATTTAAAAATGGAAGGAAAGTGATAATGAGGGAATCCTCGTGCTTTTTTGTAATTAAGCAACTTTTTTGTGTGCAAGTTATCAGGATTAATCTCGAACATTTTGTCCCTAGACCTCACACCTTGTGCGTTGTTATGTTTTGTAGATCGAATGTTATACCTTTATCCTTTGAATAATGTTGCCTCCAATGTATATACTTATGATCATGTATATCAACGGGCCCACAATAGAACGAGGGAAAAAAGAAAAAATCTGGTTCAATATTGAGAGCACTTCTAAGAAACCCAGTCTTGAGTTTCTTAAGGAGCTCAAGAGCCAATAAAGTATTTACACCTCACTTAAGTACAAACACCTCATTGACTCTTGAGTTGCTTAGAAAAAATCTCAATATTGATGCTATGCAATCTTTCTTGCACATAAAGACATGCAATTAAAATAGTATCAATTTAGCATAACTTGTACACGTCTTTCACGTAGGTTTGACTTTTTGACGTCGAGCAGTGGCGGAGCCACTTTAAGCCTTTGGAGGCACTGGCCCCATTGAAGTTTACTTTTTTTTTTCTTTTTAGTTTTTTTCTGTAATTAGTTTTGTATTGATAATTTGAAACAAAATATAGGTTTAAATAGTTAAATAGATAAATTAAAACTTAGTTTTGCGTTGAAATTTAAATCATAAAAACATTACAAAGTTATCAATGATATTATTAAAATTTATTATTTAAAGTTATTGTATGGAGTTATATGCGTACATAAAGATAAATATATCCAGTGAAATTAATAATGGTATATTACATGTAAGAAAGTAGTATTAGTCTTTTACTTTAATAATATTTTATTTTATGAAAGAAAAAACAAAATAAACAAAATAAAATAAGTTATACCTTACTAGTTAAAGATTTACTACTGGCTCCTACTAAATTTTGCTCGAGGCTCTGCCACTGACTTCAATAGTATATAGTTATTTGCCTTGATAATGTTTAATGTTTTTATGTATATATGCACATATTCTACTCAATTATTTCGTGATTTTCTAAAGAGAGGCTTCATCTCCCTTAAAGAGATGAAATTTGTCATGTTGGCTGCATGTGATTGGGAGTTGTGGGATTTAAAGTCTTTCAATTCTCCAACCTCCAATCGCATGTAGCCACACGGGGGGCCGCAATTATTTCTACTTTTATTAGTCTTCACAATGGAAGTCAGATATGCATGCATAAAATGACAATATAATTGTCAACTTTATATATTACATTACAAGTGAAAAAAGTTGCGACCTAGGTGACGTTTTATAGACCATTCGTTTATCGCTTAATTATATGCAAACCTTAAAGTTCTGAGTCAAATTGTTTACAACAATCCAAATGATGACTCATGACTGCAAATTGCGGTTCCATTTTCGCGTTTTAAGGGAGGGTTTGAATCCTTGCAGTTTGTCACATTGCTTTTCAGAGAAGTTACGTAAATTCTGCAACTTGCACAATTTGCATTGCTGTCTAAAGTAAGAGCATCTCCAATGCTTGAGTGAATTGGGGTGAAAGTCTAGTCCACCTAAACAAATGCATTTTTTTGGTCAAAATCCCTTCTCCAGTGCACACTGAAATGGAACCAGGTACCACTGAGTTGGCAAGAAAAAAAGAAGACCTGGTCGTGGAGAGGGTCTGGTTTGAGACCCTGGGTGAGACCCTCAATTTTAACATTGTTTATTGTCTCTTTCCTCTCTTCTATCACATCTTACTTGTCTTCAAGCCTGCACCACTGACCCATCTTCTTTGTTCTTTTCATCTCTCTATAGATACACATATACATGCAGTTTCTTGGCTTTATTTCTTTCCATTTCTTTTGGTTTCTTCAACATTTCTGCATTTTTCTTGTATCTTCACAGAAACCATCTTTATGCTTCCATCATTTTTTATGGAGATTGGAATTGGAAATAATGAAATTTTTTAGCTCGAAAATCACAGTGGATGGGAATCTAATTTGAAATCAAAGTCCAAGGATCGGAGTGGGAAAGTTTGGAGATCCGGGCAAGAATACTTGTCGGAATTGGATAAGAAGGTCGAGGACATTCTCAAAGGAGGAGATCGGGAAGAGCAGTCACCGAAAATTTTCAATTTTTGTATTCTGATTTTTTTCTCCCATTTTCCCTTTTCGGATGGAGCAACCAAGCAGCTGCATTGGAGAGTGTTAGAAGGGGAATGCCTGTCAATTGTCTAGACTACATGCCACGTGAGAGAAGACCAGGTCTATCTTCTTACCACATATGCTCCAACGCACCTTGTGCATTGGAGATGCTCTAAGTCGACATGGTTCCACGCAGTGACGGATCTAGGATTCATTCGGTTGGGAGCTTTTAAAATAATTTTCCAGGTAGGCTTTGCCCATACTATTGGGCTCATAAAAGTCCAGCCCCTGATTTGGGCCTAAATTGGATTAGGTTATTTTTGCAACATATATAAATATCTTTGGCTAGGTGTGCAGAGGAAAAGCGCCGAGAATGAAATTGAGAGAGAGGGCATTGACGACAGAGAGAGATAAAGGCAGACATGTGTTGTTGTTTTTAGTTTGTTAGAAAGAGAAAGTGAGAGAAACTAGAGAGAGATTTGTACGCGCGGTGTTTGTGGCATAAATTGGGTGCTTTAGTTTTGTTTAGGAATAGGGTGATAGGATAAAAAAAATTGTGACTGTAAGGAATTTCGTTATCAATAAAGAGTCTCTTCCTGTGATTGTCGGTGGTTTACTGAGCTACGTTAAATTTGTATTTTTCTCTCTTTTGTGTTCGTTTTTGTTTTCTGTTTCCGCTACTTGATTATTTGAATTGGAGGGGGAAAAACTGGTATATTTCCTAACAGTAGTATCAGAGATTATGGTTCAAACTCTGGGATCAGATTGACGACGATGGTTGTACCTAAGTTTGAGGTGAAGTTGTTCGATGGCAAAAATAACTTCAATATTTGACGTAGTACATTTGAAGATATTCCCATGCAGCAATGACTTTACAAGGTATTGAAGGATAAGAGGCCAGATGACATGAAAGATTCTGACTGGGAAGAGTTGTAGGTAAAGACAGTCAGTACTATCAGATTAGCTCTTGCTTCTGAGGTAAAGCATTGTGTTTTGAACGAGAAGTCACATTCTAAATTATGGAATACATTAGAGGAGTTGTATATGTCGAAATCACTAACTAATAGATTGTACCTGAAAAAGCAATTATATGAATTGAAGATCGATGAGGGAATGGATGTTAAGGATCACTTGAATAAATTCAATAAGTGTGTTGTAGACTTATTGAATATTGATGTGAAAATTGAGGATGAAGACAATACGATAATTCTGTTATCTTCCTTGCCTAAGTCATATGAGACACTGGTGACCACGCTATTAGTTGGAAAATCTACATTGACAGTAAATGAGGGTTCAACTGCTTTGTTAGATACAGCCAACAAGAAAAGGCCAACTGGAGTTGAAGATAGTAACAGAATTCTTTTAGTATCTTCTGAAGGAAGTCGTGGTAGAAGTGAGTCACAAGTAAGAAATTATGGTCAAATGGGTCGTTCTCGTTCTCAATCTCGACTAAGGGAGGATGTGGAGGGTTAATACTGCCACAAGAAGGGTCACATCAGAAGATACTATGACGAGTTGAAAAAGCATCTAGAAACGAAGAGAGTGCGTAAAGAGGCTTCAGAGACTGAAGATTCTTTGAATATGGTGGAGCATGATTTTTACAGTGATGTTGCATGCGTAGCTAATTATGAGAGTCTACGTAATACTTGGTTTCTGGATTGTGCATATTTTTATCACATGTGCCCGAATAGAGAATGGTTTGAAGATTATCAACCATATAAAGAACATTATGTTTATGGGATTGATAATCAAAAGCATGAAGTTAAGCGATCGGGTACTGTGAAAGTGAAGAGTTTGATGGTGTAATCAGAAGATTGATAAGTGTTCTGCATGCCCCAGAATTGAGTAAAAGTTTGATATCATTGGGAGCACTAGACACTTTGGGTTATGACTATACTACACGAACTGGTGTGATAACTGTGAAGAAGAACTCAGTGGCAATAATGAAAGCTGAGAAAGTTAATAATTTGTATAAGCTAGTAGGGAAGACAGTATCAGATGGAGCTGCCAGATTGGAATCGCGCCAAGGGGAGTCTTCTACTATTGACAGAGATTATGGTGGAGCCAAAATGAGGTCTGTGGCAAATGATATGAAGAATAGAGAATATAGTTCAAAGATGTCAAAGCGAAGGCTCAGATTTGATGAGTCTTTGAATACAGTTCATGTTTATTAAATTTGATTTGGCTACGGTGGCACCTACCAGCAAAGTAGCACGGAAAGTGGTCACTGATGACGGGCCATGATGTGAAAGATTTTGAAAGAGAAGGAGCTCAAGTTGAAGCAAAGTGGTTACCAAGCAGAAGCTTGAGTTTTTGTACAAAATAAATCGGTATGCATTCTAAGTGATACACTTAATGTTTGGGATACCTCTCTCATATACTGGAGGTGGAGATTGTTGGGCTCATAAAAGTCCAGCCCATGATTTAGGCCCAAATTGGATTGGGTTATTTTTGCAACATATATAAATATTTTTGGCTGGGTGTGCAGAGGAAAAGCGCATAAAATGAATTTGAGAGAGAGAGGGGGCGTTGAAGGCAGAGAGAGATAAAGGCAGTCATGTGTTGTTGTTTTTAGTTTGTTAGAGAGAGAAAGTGAGAGAAACTAGAGAGAGATTTGTACGCGTGGTGTTTGTGGTGTAAATTGAGTGTTCTAGTTTTGTTTAGGAAGAAGGTGATGGGATAAAAAAAAAATTTGACTGTAAGGAATTTTTTTATCAATAAAGGGTCTCTTCCTGTGGTTGTTGGTGGTTTACCGAGTCACGTTAAATTTGTGTTTTTTCTTTCTTTTTTGTTCATTTTTATTTTCTGTTTCCGCTGCTTGATTATTTGAATTGAAACGGGGAAAACTGGTATATTTCCAAACACATACGAGAAAAACTAATAAGACAATAATAGGAATTTAGCGAACTTTAAATGAATATAACGTTAAATTTAGTCACATGTACTCACATTTGCACAATACTTAATTAGAATTCACTACAATAATATGGAAATCAAATATAATCTATTAATTGGATTACAAATTATTGACATGCCTCCAACGAAATTACAAAAATACAAAATCAAATCATTGAAAATTAAACTTTTTTTTTAGGAACATAGAAAATTAAACTTAAAAGTCTTAACCAATTTTTATTAAATTCAATTATTATTATTATTAAATACAACTTAATATAAATTATCAATTAAACCACTATCTCCACCACTTTATAATAGTGATGGCACCACCAACCACCATTGTGACCGTCAACAGCCGCCACTTGGTAGCACCACTAATGGCTTTGCCGCCACTTATTAAGAAGTGGAGATCGCAAAAACACTACCTCCTTGAAACACATGGTAACAATAAGAATCGAAAAAATCACCAAAATAAATATATATACATATAGGTAACAAAGAACAAGAAAATGGTAACGTGTCAAGCTCACCAGAAAACAAAATCATTGAGAAAAGAAAAAAAAACCTTGTTAATTAACTGACACGCTCCCAAATTTATTACTTTATTTCATCGTATTATCGACGTTTAATGGTTATAGAAGCATTTGAGAAATAAATCTCGATTCAAATTTGAAGGTGAGACTCTACAAATACAAGTTAAACAATATTATATATGATATCATGTTATTATAACTTTACAGATCGGAAGAGCACACGTCTGAGGCCACCCGCAACGAAACCTCAGTCATACACTGAAATATCGATCACATACATATATTTTCTCCATCCTTGGGACGATCCGACCACAAAGCTCTTACTTTAACGCCTACAAGATTGTTAAAGGAAAAGGAAAAGAGATCTCTCAGTGAATAACAACATGCATTGGCTTAGGATGAAATGTAAGGAAGGCCATCATACCACAAAGGAAACCATTTATACGTTCAAGTCGGGCCACCACTAGCTTAGTCTCTACCCGTAAGCGTAAGACACAAAGATTCAATGATTCAAAATGTCCAAAGATCACTTAGCATGGTTATAGTACCACAAAGATTACCACAAAACAAGGCAAACAAATAGATAGCGCCACTAGCGATGCCCAAAGGCAAGAGACAGTCATTCATCCAAAAACAAGTGTGCACACTTAAGTATCAAATGCCAAAGCAATATAAGAGGAGCACGAGAAGCAATTACGCACAATCGAGTATCGAATATCAAAGAGATTTAAGGAAAGCATGAGTTTCGAAGAGGAAGAGAGTCAAGACATGAGTTACTCACATCTTTAATTTGTTTTTCCAAAGACTGCTTGAATAATTCTAAGGTAGAAAAGTACTTCTAAAACTTCGATATTCTTCAATCAAGGCTAATTTTCTAAGTTAGAATCTTTCTATATAAGATAAGGAGCCCTCTTCAATTGACAAATAGGTATTTTGGTGGGTTTTTATTGATGCTCTTCCTCCCTTGGTAATTTTGGATGAATTTTAGATAGGAAGTAGAGAAGTTGGAGCAACTTGCTTGATTTCTTTAGTTTGGACATTTTTATACTTGCCTACATTTAATTGTTTTTAAATAACAATTGAAATCCGCAAATAACAAAAATGACAAGTGTCCTAACTCTTGGCAAGGCTAGTATAATCCATTAATTGCAAAAATATCAGATGTCTTAAAATTTGACAATTTAGTAATTACAAAAATAACAAGTGTTCACTAATTTGGCAAATTTAGCACCATGTATCTAGGGGATTATTTGACCAATCTTTATTTATTCGAGTGATAAATTTTCAATTTTAGGACACAAATAATGAAAGATTCAAGTATTTATTCCTATTGTTGTCAAAATAACGATTTTTGAAATTTTCCGAGATGTTACATTAACAATATTCGGAACATGGTAACATGATGGAAAAAATATGGTAACAAAAAAGATACATTGTGTTAACAATAAAATTATGGTAATAACCACACAAAACATAGTAACAAAAATACATTGGGGCAACAATGAAAAATTAGATGTTAACACCAAAATTTTGGTAATAACTATACAAAACATAGTAACAAAATTTCAAAAAATCATCATAATAAACTACTAAAACATGGTGACATAGTGGAAAAGCTTATGCTCCGAGGAGACATGTGATCTCCTTCCATGGTGACACAAGTTATGGTCCTCGGAGGGAGTGGTGGTGGCAGCGGCTGAAAGAAGGAGAACGGTGCGAACGGAGGGAGTGGCGGCAAAGGGAATGATATGTACGAGTTAGAATTGTATTGGGATAGAATGACGGAGAGAGTGATGGTTGAGGAAATGGCGGACAGAGTGGTGGCGGTGGACGGAATGAATGGCGGTGGCAAACGATGTGGTGGCTAGTGTGACGGCTTCTCCTTAGGGTTTGAGATGCAATTATGAATTTGCATAATAATATATATAAATAAACTAGGATAGTTAAATAAATAAATATTAAAATAATAATATAATTATTTTTGGTTTAAATTATTAATAATAGTAATAAGGAAAAAGAAAAATAATAAAGGTATTTCTACAATTTAATGAGGTAAATTTGCGACTAGTTTTCAATGAAAGGCATAATTGAGATCTCTTCCCCAAAAAAAAGGTATTATGTCTAATTATCTCTAATATTTTTTTGGTCAAAATTTACTTTTTTCCCAAAAAAAAAAGAAAAGTTAAGTAGGCTCCAGCCTACCTAGCCCGTGGGATGGCTCCGCCCATGGTTCCATGTGTCATGAGACATGTCCAATGATATTTTATTTATATATAATAATAAGTTTAAAGAATTTCGATGTTAAATTTGTAGGAAAAAATTGCTCTAAATTTCTTTTTCTATCTTGTCATTTACAAAATTGTCCACATTTGATAGTATATTTCCAATGTCGACTATTTTGAAAAGCAATATATCACCAGTGCGCCTTGCTTCTATTCAAATTTACAAAATTTACCTTTCCCCTGCCACCATGCACCTCACCTCCACCAATGCTAGATTTAGCATTCATATTATTTTTTAAATTTGAATTTGATTAAATAAATCACATGATATTTCACGAAAATCACATATACTATACAAATCTCTACTATTTAACTCGAGTCACTCTCCTATATATAGAACGGATCTAGAATTTTTAATGACATGGACTCTAGCATGATAAATAACAATCGACATGTGCTAAAATAATTTTTAAAACTTTTCTGTATAAAATTTCAAAGTCTTTTCAGGCCGACACACCCTAGATCTGTCCTTGCTCCCATTTATTTCAAAAAAAAATGCGAATACTAACAAGGGCAAATCATAATAATCTATAAAACGACATTTTCCTTTTTTATCCCAAAATATTTTTAGGCATATATTTCCGTAACACTCCAAAATGACGACAACAAATAGCAGTTCCATTATCGTGTGCCAGAAAGAATCTCAAACTCTACATATTGTCGTATTATCCGTTTTAAATACTTAAAATGATTCACACTTGACATTAAATGCCTCAAAGTGAATTGAACTGACAATACGCCACGTGTTTTTGACGTTGCAAATTAACCAGCAAAACCTAACCTTTGATTGAAAATTATATAGTTGTAATGTTTTTTATATAGTAATTAAGTTTTAAAATGATTGCTCAATATTTTTTGAAGGTGAATCACAGCTCTTCCAACGCCCAGCCACCTCATGTGTCGCATTTCATCGTCGAGAATAATGATGGCACTGCCACTGAATACAAATGCCAGTGTACCTAACAAACTCTGAAAGAAAGTTATATAAATTGTTTGTTTGCGATAATGAGGTGGGTAGGGTTGCTGGAATTTTAAAATATTTTTAGTATGGCTTTCTTCACCTGTTGTTCGATTTAATCACATTATTATGAGGGTAAAATTGTCATTTTATAAGAGTCTAATAGTCAAAATGAACGAAATGGTTAGTGGAGACTTGAGGAGAGATTTTGTTAAGGTTAAGGTCTCACGGGACCAGAAATAAAGATTGGGGATGGGATCGATTAAATGTTGAAAGATTGGGGATGTTGGGAGTAAATTACCAAAAGAAAAAAGTTGAGGACCCAGACTATATATGAGCAAAGGTTGGGGATGATACGTGACATTTACCCCTTAGATAATTCCGGAGGACAACCTTGGAAGGAAGTTCCGACGACTTTCGAGACACATCAATGGCGGCCGGAGAGGAGAACGACGAGTTCTATCTGCGTTATTACGTGGGACACAAGGGAAAATTCGGGCACGAATTCCTGGAATTCGAGTTTCGACCAGATGGCAAACTGCGATATGCCAATAACTCCAACTACAAGAACGATACCATGATCCGCAAGGAGGTTTTCGTAACCCCCTCCGTCCTCAAAGAGTGCCGTCGTATCGTTGCCGATTCGGAGGTACATCGCCCAGCCTACTGAGTTTCCCCAATTATTTTTTACCTCTAGGGCTTTAAGGGCTTTGTTTAAATTCTTAATTTCCTCTAACAAACGTAAATGTCGTTTATTAACTTTAGTAGTTTCTTCATTTTTTTTTGTGGGTGAGGGGTGGGCGCTTTATGTTTTTATTTTTTATTTTTGGCCGGGGTTGGTTTGGGTTGGGGGGGTTAAGTTGGAAAGATTAGAGGCTTCAATGAGAAACTGCTGGTATATTGTGTTTGTAGATAATGAAAGAGGATGATAGTAACTGGCCGGAGCCTGATCGTGTGGGAAGGCAGGAACTTGAGATTGTAATGGGGAATGAGCACATCTCATTTACAACTTCGAAGATTGGTTCCCTAATGGATGTGCAGACAAGCAAGGACCCTGAAGGCCTCCGCATTTTCTATTATCTGGTTCAGGTATGTTGGTTTACAGATTTGCATGTTTCTTAAAAGCATTGCTTGAAACAGTTATGTGTGCTGTGGAGAAACACCACGCCCCCCAATTTTATTTCTCATTTTCATTTTTGTCGATCCGGGGCATGCTACTAAAGATTTGAATATAAATATCAGTGGTTTATGAATGCATACTTCATTTGGTTTTATACTTTGTCTTATGAATGAGGGCTTCCAGTGAAACTGGTTAGTGCATTACTGGCAAATGGCAATTGAGGTTTCCTGTAATAGTCTAATGCTCATCAGTTATTAGTTATTATATGGCCACTCTTTCTTTTTTCTTTTTTTTTAATGTATTTGCAATATCTTTGGCATCATTATAAGTCTTGAAGTAATGTTCAAGGTCTGTATTTGACTCTTTGTTGAGTATTTCATCAAATGTGAGCTTACACTCCCAGCTAGCATACACAGAGAAATTTTTTTGAATTAGGAAAAAGCACAGCTTAAAAACCCAATGAATATGGTCCATGGAGCGCAGCCTTGCAGGTATATATTTTAATTGGTCGATTTGACAAACTAAGTTTTTTATACTGGGTGTGAAAATCATTGATACTCTTGCATCTTTTTTATAATTCTTTGAAGGGGATGTCTAGTGTGATGAAAACGGTTCTAGATGCATAATGAATCTCAATCGCTGAACAAACAAAATGTAGCTTGTTCTAAAATCTATGATAATCATAAAATATTATGCATGTGTTCTAGACTTGTAGTAATGATACAGAATCTATGTAGTTAGAAGAATTACGACATGATGACCTGAGTGCATTTGGCGTGTACAAGGCCTGTGAATATTTGTAGTAGTAGCTTTTCCTAGTTAAATTACCATAATGAATATGCATGGATAATACTTAGGGATGTTCCATTGTCAAATTGGAGAAGCAGGTGAAGTAAAAGCCTAAAGAGATTTGGAAACTGTGGGAAGACAGGAAATATGTGGGGAATTATCTTTTGGGTTGCTTGTTTTGTAGTTCACTAGAGGCGTTTCATTGGCGCTGAGGTGTCATTTCCTGAAAATGTTACTTGATTTTTGTTAAAAAAAATAGGATAGGGAAAATTCAGAGGTCTTACTTCGCAACTTCTAGAGGACATGATTGAATGTAATAGCATGTAGATTATTTAGATGGCTGTGCCATGGGAAGTGGAGTGATTTTTACTACATATAAGTGACTTGACATTTTGAATGTCTGTGCTGATATAATGCTTCCCTGAGGTCATTTTACCTCGTAGTGGCATTTGTTGATCTTGATTTGCAAGATTGAGAGATTCTATAAATGAAGAAGTAAATAAAGTGCACGATTTGCATCGAAAAGCAAAGATGATAGGTGCCTGAACTAAGAAGTCAAAGCCGAAACATTCTTTCACTATTTTTTGATTCATGCATGTGCATTATACATTGAGTAACAATATGCTTCAGCCCTATTCCATGAATGCTAGAAGTTCTGAAGCTTGGACTCTATTTGGTTTTGCATTTTTACTTGAACTTGGTATTCACAATCTAAACTAGTTTTTTTGAGTTTCCCCAATAACTTTCAGCATGTGGTTCTCAAAGTTTACACTAGTCCGCTGTTTGGTGTATGACTAGTTTTCTTTTGATATTAGATGTTCTTCAATTCAATGGTTTGTTATTTGAATAAGTTGGTGATAGAGTTTGTTTGGAGAGATATTTTTTGGGATAAATTCGTCTTGAAAATGAAGGAAATGTTATTGGATTATGTGAAAAATAATGTCTCCAAAAGAATGTATGGTTGAGAGAAATGATTTTTAAAAAACCGTCCCAAAAAATCTAGTAGTCGTTTTTGCATTACTATTGAGTTCAAAGAGCTAATGTAAGAGTTGTGCTACAATCTGGGAATGTGCATGTACCCAATTGGTTTCCTGCATCTTATGGAAGCCACTGTTTATACCTTTGACTAGATTGGTTCATGGGTGAAAATCTCAGAGCCACTCACCCGAGCTTTATCTAAAGTAAAAAAGTTTATCAAATCAATATCAATCACATTCTCCACAAAAAAACAAATTTTCACACTTCCAATAATCTTTCTTTACATTCCCGCCACACATTCTTCTTAAATCAAACTCTCTTTCTCATAAAGCTCACAATATATATATATATATATAACAATAAAAAAGAAAAAAAGAAAATTTTGAGATAACAATAATATTTAAGGAATTAAAATTCTGATGAGATTTTTATTTGGCTAGTTAGGTGGAACTGAAAAAACAGTTAAGACAAAGAATGGTGTGCGAAGGATGGGGTAATATATTTTGCGCGATGGTTTATCTGTTTCATGTTTCTTGTTTAGCGCATCTCCTATGCAACAATGTCAACATTGTATATGATGCAATATACATTGACATTACATCAAAAAAAAAATATCTCCAATGCAACAATGTTGGTGGTGGAAATGTAGCGACTTGTCATTAGATTCTTATCATGGACAATGTCAAGAGATGGCACTGTCGTTGATCATGTCAAGCGCTTAATGTGCCATATTTGCATTGTTTTTGTCATTTGTCAAAAGACATACCTTTGACATTGTTGCATTGGAGATGCTCTAATGGTGCGTCTGTTGTTTATGGATGATATTTCTGTTGCTAATCTAATATCCTTATGAATTCTTTTCCACCATAGAGTTGTTGTCATTTTGTTTCACTCATTCAGTCATTCTTAATGAAGGACGTCTTTGCAGGACCTGAAATGTTTTGTGTTCTCTCTCATATCATTACACTTCAAGATCAAACCCATTTGAGGAAAAGAGGAATGGTGTTACAATCATGTTTTAATTTAAGCTGCCTTTCAAGCTGCACCTTTTCAATGGCGATCACTTTTCTAGGACAATTGTTAGTTCTAATTGAAATTGTTGGGCACGATCTGGAGTTAAATGCTGTGTGTTGAAATTGGTATGGTTGATTTCTGGAACAAGCTTTGTTGTTACAATTATTTACTATTTACTTGCCATGCACATTTGGTCTTACTAACAACTTGCATATATCTGTGGAGATATATGTGTTGGCATTTCAAAATAGAAATTGGTTAAAATGTGATATCTCATTGAATAATGCTATTCATTCATCTCTCTATTGAAGATTTGAATCTCTATATGATATAGCAATGATTTGATATCAAATGACAAGACCAATAGTCTGGTGACTCACTTTGTTTGCTTTATTGTTAAATGTTATGATGATGGTAGAGATCGTTATAAATAACATTTTTATATATTCCATTAGACTTACAAGTAACCTACGAATGATGTGGTGCGTACCTCACCCCTTCAATCCGAGCTTTTAGGCATCTTCAACAAGGCACATGAACTTTACCAAAGTCACTCAACTAGCCCATGGGTTGTGCTCGGATGCCATGTCTCGTATTTATACACTGATTCTAGAAAATCTATTCAAATTAATCCTCCATCCATTCTCCAACTATTCGAGTGGTTGTGGTTGCAAATTTTAACTTTTCATATATATAATACACTTGGTAAGATTCAAGTATTAGACGGTCTCATGTCTTGATGGCACTAGACGTTAATGTGGTATGATATCAAAAGTTGATTTGGGCACAACACCACCCTCACAAATTGCATTTGTTATTGGTATTACATATAATGATACCATAGGTCTAATGCTTGATCAAAATTACTAATATACTTGAATAAAATTAGACAACAGACCATGTAAAATGCAGCAAAGGATTGTTGTCCATTAGTTTGCAAAATTTTCTATCATTGTCGTCTCGAATTTTGCAGTTTATTTTCGTCACAAAAGAGCAACAATGTAGTAGGCAGTCAAAAAGTTTTTAATAACCTTTGCTATTTTTTTTTTTGAAAGCAAAAGAAATTTCATTTTAGTATACATAAGTATACAATCTGTCCATCTACTACAGAACAAATATTCGACTTGTGGGTGACTTCATTACGCTCGCAGGGAATAAAGTCGCAAGAGCCACAGTCAAAATCAGTGAGCAACTGCATAAGTACTATAGCAAATTTCGAGCCAATCAATACGACAATATAGTTAGAATCTTCGACACAGGATAAGCCGGTTAGATTGGGTCCAAATAATTCCATGACTCTCCCTGCGCCGTCGCTTGCTACCGTCCTGCCAGACTTGCCATGGAAGGCTGTCCCTTGACTCCCTTCACCTCTGCTCCATACATGGCCGGAAACAAGAACAAATCTAAGCCTCTTCACGCCGTGAAGCTCATCCCATTCAGAGTGGCCAATTGACAGATCCCAACCAAAAGGAAAGTGGACCCAAAAGGAAAAGCTATGGGGATCTGCTACCACTCATACATGCATGACCGGATGGCCTATAAGAGCCCATAATTCCAGGGTTAAACACAAAGGTCCCTTAGCAAGTACGTGGTGGTGCGCCATATCAGCAAAATGGAAGCCAAATCTGGTCATAGGCGCGTTCTCTCCCACCACAGCTGAAACCACTGCGAGCCAGAGCACCAGAAGGGGGTATGCCTCGCCGACTCTTTTGCCTAGTGTTTTGCCACAGCACGGCGCCAGATGCCCTCGAGTCATCTTCTGCTGATAGAAGTATAGGGCGGTTACAGCAAAAGCACCAGTTTCCCAAAGGCGTCCGATTGTAGCTTGGGCCCCCATAGGGATAGATGAAGATAAACGAGTGAAGGCCAGCACCAAGGAAGCAAAAGGCCGGCGACCGGAAGCAATCGCCGGACGTTCGCCTACGTGAGGCGACCAACCTAGAAAATCTAGGACGTTCGTTCGAGAAGGACCGAGGGACTATTCCATTACCTAATGCTATTACTTACAGATAAAGTGGTGGAATAAGAATGAGACGTGGCAATTAGAGTCCTCTATTGATTTTTTATTAGATTATATTATATCATACAATTGGGTGCATAAGGAAACGAATCACTAGTATTAATATATCAAAAAAATGGAAAATTTGTTGTAAATAATTATTGTATTTAGTGAATGACTATTGTATATTTAAAATCTTAAACTTGTACTTATAAATAGGCTGTTCTGGTTCTCATATTAATATACAATTCACGAGTTTTCTCTATAACTTTTTTTCTCTATTTTCTGTTCTTTTCTTCTAGTTTATAACATGTTATTAGTACGATTTTCTTTTTCAAAACTGTTTTCAATTTACATTCTATGTGGTCTTAGTTTCTCAATTTTTCATGGTAGTAATGATTTTTGAAGAAAATTTTTTTAGGGTCATTCGCAGGTTGTTAGAAAACATAATCCAATTTAATTGGATTGTTATTCAAGATACTTTTAACTTATTATTGTTTAGTAATTTCCATTTGTGCATGAATGATATATATATATATATATATATTATTGTGTTATTTAAATGTTTAGAAATCATTTAATCGATTTATATTTATCATTGTTTACAGAAGAAGCACGATATTTAAAGTTCCATCAATAATCCTGATGATTATTGTACCTTAAATATTATTCTTGTGATTCATTATGGTTTCCGAAAAATCACTATTATGTCTTATATTCTTAAAGAATATGATTGGCTCTAGAAGAGCCCTGACATATATATACATTATTAATTGTGGTTTCTTGAAGAAACATGATCGTTCAAAAATCTATCAATAATGTAGAAGATTATTGTGATTTAGATATTATCTTTTGTAATCGATGAAGAACCACAATTTATGCTTCATATTCTAGAAGAATATGATTGGCTCCTGAATAGTCTTGACATATATTATTCTCGTGGTTCCTGAAGAATCATCAATTACATATTATATTCCAGAAGGATATGATTGATTTTAGGAAAGCAATATAAGATTTGTCGTAATTCCTGAAGAAACATGATTCTATAATTCTTAATAGTCTTGAAGATTATTAAAACTAATACGTTGTGATTTTTGAAGAACACAATATGATTTCATCATATTATAATTAAATATGATGTGCTTCTGAAGAGCACAATATATAAGATTTAAATCTGTATTTTATTGAAGAAAAACACAGTACACAAATATTTCTGAAGAATATATCATATTACTCATTATGAAGTAACTACTTTTTATTTTTCGTTATATGCATTATTTATTTGTTATTGTATTATTTACTTTTAGTTAATTACTTTAGTTAGATCAAATAAATTGTTGATCCTGAAGTAACACAACTAATTGTAATATTTTGAAGAATGTTACACGCTTGTGAAGAGCAGTCTATATTGTATTTAATTAATTTGGTAATTCGATATCTCTAATGAATATCAATCTATTGCTCCTGAAGTAGCAACAATCTAAATTAATTCTAAAAGTATAATTTATTATGCCCCTGAAGTAGCATATGCCTTGATGGCTATATATATTGGTGATCTGTAAAACGATACTCCCTGAAGGAGAGTATAATTATTCATGTCCTATTAATATTGAATTTATGACTTTACATATCATGAAGTTACACAAATAGTGAATATTACCAAATTTCAATTAGTTGCACATGACATATAGGCAATAATTATTTGCCATGGGTCATTGATGTTATAATAAATCTGATCTCAAGTGGACCGAGTAAGACAATAAAAGAAGAAAACACATCTAAGAATAGTGTGAAAGCACTTAGTTTCCTGTTATTAAAAAAATTTAAAAAAGTTTAAGAGGTATAATCGTCTATTTGTTAAAAATTTTTTGGAATAGTGTAAGAATGGACGATTTGTGCCTATTTTTCAAAGGTTGGGAGCTGTGGTGTGTCTTGACAAAGATTGTGGATGAAATCAAGACTTAGCTCAAAGGTTGGGGACGATTTGTGAAATTAACCCTTGAGATAAACCATACTACGAACCCGAAGTTCGTTGATCAAAAGGCCTTTAGACCTTAACATGATATGTTTGAGCATACATAAACAACTATGATGCGATAGATAATTCACATAGGTACAATCTAAAGAACCAGAAATTTCTTTTAGCAAATGGTTTTCCATGTGCTACTTGTGAGCAAAGCAAGTTAGCCGTCAAACCTTCGAGTATGAAGGTTAATAGTGAGTCTCCAATTTTCTTAGAAAAAATTCATGGAGATGTATCTGAGATGATATACCTATTATGTGGACCATTTTACTTCATTATGGTATTGATGTTTCTACTAGATTATCCAATTTTCGCTTGATTTCTACTATAAATGTAGCGTTTGTTAAACTTCTTGCTCATAAAATAAAACTAGAAAGCCCAATTCATAGAATCAAGAAAGTTTGTCTTGATGATGCTGGTGAGTTTTGACCTCAAGCATTTGATGATTATTGTATGGCAATCGAAATTGAGGTTAAACATTTAGTTCCTCATGTCCACACTCAAAATGGTTTAGCAGAACTTTTTATTAAATATCTTCAATTAATTGTTAGACCATTTTCTATGAAAACAAAACTCCCAACTTCTATTTGGGATCATGTCATATTACATGTTGTAGTGATAGTTCGTATAAAGCTAATCATTTATCATCAGTATTCTCCCATGCGGCATGTCTTTGTGAGAATCTGACGTTTCTTACTTAAAAAATTTTGATTATGTTGTTCAAATACATTACTTGTTAAATTGGACTAAAAGTTAAATATTATAGAAATTTTATTATTTAGAATGATCAGTTAGACTATCCCGGTTTGTTAATGATAAGAATTAATGAGAATCATATAAAGAAGTGAAAGATTCTTCCATTTAAAAAAATTCTCGTATGCTGCAAGTTCTCGGGTAATCTGATAATCGCTAGCTATTTAGAACTGAGTTCCAAATATATCTGGAAAATATTCAGGTTGAACTGTATGGGACCACTCACCCTCCATGTGGACCTCCTAGGCATTTTATGAATTTAGATCCACTAGAGGTCACATGTCAAACTCGTAACTAGAAGTTTGTGAGAATATTTGCTCAATTGATTGATTATGAGCAAACTTTCTAGATATCGAAATAACGACATATATATCTTGCTAGTGAATTTTATCTCAAAAGTCATTAATTATTCATATATTAGTTGGGATATTAATTACATATAGTTAGCAAAATAATATTATATGCCTTAAATTATTTGCTATACCATTAATTGAGAACAATCATTTTTATTTAAGTGATATTAATATTTCACTTACAATAGTATTCTTATAACATGTCAATAGAATATATGATATCCCTTATATTTGACTTATAGTCAGAAGTCTCCATTTAAAGTTGATAAGTGCGATATGTATAGTCGTTCCACTACAAAAGTTAAGATGAATATTATTGCAATGTTGAGAATAAAAATTGGATTTGAATCCCAATTTGTATACGTCATCCATGAAAGATGATATATTGCATCATGTTTTTCTGACTATTTCTTAAATCAAATAGTCTTCTCAGCATTAAGGGAAGAAATTGCTAGTTGGTAACAAATATATTAAATGCTCAATTGTAATCCTCGCATGTATAATGTAAACTTGAAGTTTGCAAGAAAGTTGCATTTCAGATTACTGACGTATAGTTACCAATAGCTATACAAAGTTAAATGCTTCAAGTTGGAATGATATAAAATCCTAAAAGAGGATTTGAGATATTAATGGCATGCCTGAAACATGGTGTGGTCGATTACAAAATAAACATCTATGAAAAGGAATATGAAGCATACTTGTGATGGTCCTTTTGAGGCATATACTCCAAATGAGTATATAGACATAACTAATTAAAAAATATTTGAAGAGACCAAGTACCTGAAATTACTGGAATAAAAAGATTTTGATAAGTTATATCTATACTGTGATCAGATAGAATCGACAAGAATAATAATCGACTACATATGCTTATGAGCTCAATAAATAGCGAGGATGATGAATCAATTTTATCAAAATTATTGACATTGAATATTAGACAAGATAGAAAGAGAATCATGCATATTGTTACAATGTCAATATATAACAATCAATACTTATACTAAAAGAACACTAAATAATGATGGATGTTATTGAAACCTGAAGTTTCATTCGACTGGTAATATATGAAAATATATCATTAATGTGATAAAAATCTCAAAAGGATTTGGTATGCTTGAATGGGGCATATAAAGAACTAAAAATTCTTGTATATATTGTCAATTAATATGAGGGAGATACGTGTTATACTATTTTTTTCTTGACCAAGGTTTTGTCCCCATTGATTTTTCTAGCAAGGTTTTTAACGAGGCAACATCAATGACTTATCAAAAAATGATGTACTATTTTTCCTTCACTTGAAATTTTTTTCCCACGGGGTTTTTTCCTTTATAAGGTTTCAGCAAGGTATATTCTTTGTGTAATAAATATATGTGACGTATATGATATTAACCCTGAGTATAAAATTCCTGAAGAGTTAATACTACTTGAAACAGAATATATTTTAAAGTATTGAAAACATTGAAGAAATATGGATGGCTAACCGCGAGAACTATTGTTGGCTGAAATCAGGGGGAGCAGCTGTATTCTTTTTTCTTCGATTAGTTTTTCTCCCATTGGGTTTTTCTGGTAAAGTTTTAATGAGGCAGCACTCTGGTACTCCAAAGTTGATCAGAATTAATTGTATTCTTTTTCCTTAGTTTGGTAGATTTTTCCAACTGGGTTTTTCCCAAACAAGGTTTTTGATAAGACAATTATTGTATAGAATAATCATTCAAGGAGGAGTGTTGTAAATAATTATTGTATTTAGTGAATGACCATTGTACCTCTATAACCCTAGACTTATATTTACAAATAAGCTGCTCTGATTCTCATATTGATATACACTTCACGCGTTTTCTCGCTAACTTTTCTCTTTATTTTCTATTATTTTCTTCTAGTTTATAACAAAATTCTATTTGTATAAAAATAATTCACAAAAGATTTTATAAAACAAACTAATTTTATCATTTTAGGAGAGTTTTTCTAGTAAAAGGACGGTTCTCCACCACATGGAGAGAACCGTCCGAAGTGGCGCCTACATGGCCTCAAAATCAGCCCAGCACACAATATGACGGGCCCTACAGTTGAAATTTGAAACCAAATGCTATCGGGGCTTATTTCACTTCCCACCTACCCCCGACCCGATAAACCCCCAATTACAGTTTCCCTCCCCCCGGCGTCCCAGCCCCCGACCACACCAGAAAATCCGGCCGGCAACCCACACCGCTGCAGCCAAAGAGCCGGTTGGAATCCTCGCCGGCGCACCCACGCCCACCTGATTTGGGGTTTAAGGAGCTTGAAGAGGTTGTGGCTTACATGCACGCTTATGACAGAGAGGAGCATCATGTTTGTTACAATGCCTATGAAGTTTTAAAAGATAAAGAAATGTATGAAAGGATTTTTGGAGATGATGAGAAACTCAAGAAATTCTTGAGGTGGAGAGTTCAAGTTCTTGAAAGAGGTATCAAATTACTCCATTTCAAACCTGGTGGAACTAACTCCGTTATTCAAGTTACTGTTCTAAAAGACATGCCCAAAAGGGAACTCAGAGTTGCATCTAATCACATTCTGTTACTCTATCAAGATAATTACCCATAAATGGTTGCCCGCAAGTAATTTTAATCTGAGATTTTACTATGTTCTGTAATTTTGTTTTCAAAGAAAAAGCTTAAATGGCTTTAGTTTTGTGGGTTTTGTTGGGTGAAGATCTTCATCAATGTGCCTTGGTACTTCAGTCTGCTGTATTCAATGTTTAGTCCATTTCTTACCCAAAGAACAAAGAGCAAATTTGTGATATCCAAGGAAGGAAATGCTGCTGAGACACTTTACAAGTGAGTATTCTGAATGTATCTTGTTTTACCATTTCAAACATTTAAATTATTAATTAATTAATTACCTTTTGTCACTTTCTCCACTAGATACAGCTAATGAAAATATCTGTTGGGATTTTTAATGGGGTTTCTCTTTTGTATGCTTCTGTATTGTCCATTCATGGAACAAAAGTTGCTCTTTTTCATCCCCCCTTCTCTGTGTATTTTAGTCAGAAGACTGGACAAGATTAAGTTGGAGAGTTTCTGTGTTTGAAACATTGCATTTTCAGGTTTATCAGGCCAGAGGATGTTCCAGTTCAGTATGGTGGACTGAGTCGACCCAGTGATGTCTTTAATGGTCCTCCAAAACCAACTTCAGAGTTCACTGTCAAAAGGAAGTGAGAAAGTCAACATACAAATTGAGGGCATTGAGGTTATATAACATAGGCTATTTGTAACCTTTTTTAGAATGGTTTTGAGAACTTAGAATGATTCTTTATGATGCAGGCTGTTGCAACAATAACAAGGGACATAGTAGTGGCGGGCTGGGAATTGGAATACAGTGCTGAATTTGTGCCGAATGCTGAAGGAAGCTACGCCATCGTGGTGGAGAAGCCGAGAAATATCGCTTCCAATGAAGAGGCGATCCACAACTCATTTACAGCTAGAGAAGCCAGAAATATGGTGCTCTCGGTCGGTAACACTGCCTCCCGTAAGAGAAAAGTTGCTGCTTATCGATATCTAGTCTGGAAATCATCCACATCAATCGTGTAGAATCAAGGAAAAAAACCGTCTCTGTTTCTTTCTTCTTTTGTTTCTTTTTGTTCTTGTTCCTTTGTTTCTTTTTACCCGCTTTAATCAATGTCTGCTGGAACGGAGATTGGATACTCTCTATAAATCTACTACTAAAAGTACTGAACTGTTATAATATGTATATGTTATAACACTGCCTCACGCAAGAGAAAAGTTGCTGCTTATCGATATCTAGTCCGGAAATCATCCACATCAATCGTGTAGAATCAAGAAAAAAAACCGTCTCTGTTTCTTTTTACCGGCGCGTTGGCTGCAGCGGTGTGGGTTGCCGGCCGGATTTTCTGGTGTGGTGGTCGGGGTTGGGACGCTGGGGGAGGGAAGCTGAAATTGGGGAGATCGGGGGTTTAGGGGATCGGGGTGGGTGGGAAGTGAAATAGCCCCGATTGCATTTGGTTTCAAATTGTGGGGCCCGTCATATTGTGTGATGTAGGTGCCACATGGGACCGTTCTCTCCATGTGGCGGAGAACCGTCATTTTAATAGGAAAACTCCATTTTAGAATGCGTATTGTATAATTATTAGATGTTATCACTATTTTATTTTATAATAATTATTATAAAATATATATTTTGTGGAGAACCTTTACAAATTATATATTTTTATTTTTATTATTAGAATTCTCACTCGTGCGTTACATGAGGAGAATAACAATAATAAGAAAACTCAACATTAATATGTACTTAATCAAACATATATTAAAATATAATAAAAGTAATATACAGTTGATTTAGCAATCACACTTAGATCCTATTTAATATCATATAATATAGTATGTTCATAGTGTCATACGATGCGGTACACCACATAGGAAATCACAATATATCATTTAGTACTATATATCTGGCGTTAGATTATTTTTAAAATAAAATAATAATGATGCTACTAAGAAAAACTAATGTAAAAAGATTTGTCTAATCAAACCAACAACGGATTATATTGCACCTACATGTGTAGCAAATTAAATCTTTAAAAGGAGCACAAAATAGAAAATAAAAAATTAATATAAACTCTTAATCAGAATAAATATCAATGAAATTTATTTGTTATAAATTTCTTTAGGAAAGATATTTCTAATTATATAAAAAATCAGCCATTATTTTTTAAAATTCATGAAATTTATTTTAATATTTAAGTTAATTTATTAGAAGGTAGGGAAAAATTTTAAAAATGCAAAACAAATTTAATTGCTAACTAGTACAATCAGAATAAAAATGATAATTATCCAAAGAGATTCTTGTGAATTTCTTTAAAAAGATATTTTAATTATCAAAAAAATGGATAATAAAATAAAAACAGAAAGAAGGAAAAAATTTTAAAAAATGTAAAACAAATTTAATTGTTATCCAGTAAAATCAATAAAACTTATAATTACGCAAAGAGATTCTTATAAATTTCTATAAGATGATATTCTTAATTATCCAAAAAATGGATAATAAAATAAAAACAGAAAGTAGGGAAAATTAAAAAAATGTAAAACAAATTTAATTGTTATCCACCAATAACGTCATCAATGACGTCATTAGTATTCTTATAATGCCAGACTAGTGATGGAAAATTACAATGTCAGACGACTTCTCTTATTATTAATATATAGATTATAAAATCAGCAAATTGAAGTATTATAATTTTAAAAAAATCAAATTTGATTATTGCACTACAATAACCATATAAAAATTTCTTCAAAAATCATTAAAAATTTAAATTTACAATAAGGTTACAGATTTTTAGAAATTTATTCATTCAGAGACGTACTATATATGTGTTTTCGAATTATAAAGATTATTATTTGTTTTTTTTTAAATAGAACTCCTAATTAATTTCGTATTCTATTTCATAAGTGACATATCTCTAATTCAAAATAATTGACTAAAGAAATTACTGTGAATTGATGATTAGATATGAGTTAATAAAGAGAAAAGTGACGGAGCCACCACTCTCTTATTATATATATATATATATATTATTATTATTATAATATACACTTTCATACAAATTATATCTTCTTTATATTATTATTATTATAAAAGGTAGTTGCCAAGGCAACACGCGGCCTGGGCTGGGATGAGCAAGCGGAATTTTTAGGCGTTGCCAAACGGTTCAATCCGAATCCCCTCTAGAATCAACCCTCTCTCAATTCGCACAACAAAACCCCAAAATTTCGCTTCCATTCAATACAAAAAGCTATATAGAGAATCTTCAGGGAGAGATGCAGCAGAAGGGACAGCGCGAACAAGATGACACCGCTTTTGTCGGCGAAGAAGCTGAAGAAGAGTATATGGAGGCTGGCTTTGATTCTGTTGCTGGGGCTGAACCCGACGGAGACTCCAAACCCAAGGTTTGTTTGCGAGTTTTTGTGTATCTCTTTCTCTGTATGTGTAAGCTTAGGAATATTGATGTTTGATTTTCTTGCGGTTGAATCGTAGGAGTTGGAAGATATGAAGAAGAGACTGCAAGAGATTGAGAAAGAGGCAGGTGAGTTACGAGCGATGCAGGCCAAGGTAGAGAAAGAGGAGGGCGGAGCTCAAGGTCTTTTTTCTTTACTTTACTCGCTGTACCCACTTATACATCTGAGGTTGTATAAGAACTTGTTTATTAAATTGTACTTTTCGCTCTTTGACTTCATTTGCCTTTTAAAAAGTTGCATGCTCTTTGGATGGGTTGATTTCTGTGGGATTTTGTTGCTGACAAATTTCAAGTGTTCCTTAGAGAATTTAAGGATCAAGTCAAGGTATTTGATTGTAGGTATACTTTATGATGAGTAAGATCTGGCATGATGAGTGAAGGGGCATTTGTTGTCATACATATGTCATGCATGCATTAAGCCCATATTACTTTTCTATTTCTGTTTCAAATAGAATTAATGGAAATTAGTGGTGCAGAATTGTGTAATAGTTATGGTTCTCAAGAAATATGTGGATATAATTAGTCTAACCAATCTTTATCTTGAAATGTGAATAGAAATGAAGTATGGACTAACTTTTTACGTGCTCGTTAATGTTTTTGAGGCTTGCAGTTTCCAGGAGTTCTAGTTCTACAGGGATCATTTTAATTGAATGCCCTCAAAAGTTTCACGCGTGTGGATTGGGATTTAATGCTAAACCAACAATAATGCTAGGCGATGATCTCAATACCAGGAGATTGACAGTTTGGCTCAAAGAGATTTTTGTTGGAGGAAAATTATTTTCTTTGGAGAACATGTGGTTTAAAAGTAGGGGGGGGGGAGTTGTTGGATTATGGGAAAAATGATTTTTGAATGTGTAGAATGTCAGAAAAATGATTTCTGGAGAATGTGAAATGATTTTGAGGAAAATTGTTTCTGGAAAGAGCCATTTATCAACAAACCCAGAATAAAAATGCAAATTTAGTATTATCATCCTTGAAAAATACATCATGACAGAAGATAGTCAATGAGGTTTTAGCGATCACCTGACATTATGTGCAAATATAGGTGTATAGATTAAAAAAAAATTAGAAGTAAAAACAATACACAATCAATGATTCCTGTAATGCATGCACCGTAAATATTATGGATATAGTGCAAAATATAGAAACCTTGACTTGATAATGGCTTCCTTGACCATACGTTGCCTATTTCTCCTTCATAGGCATTCTAATCTTGTTCTTGCAGCTCCTTAATTTCCAGCATGTCTCACTCTGGGAAACATTGTGTTCTCTCCCTCCCTCCCTCCCTCCCTTCCTCGCTCCATCCCCCAATACACATATACACGAGGTGTGTACAAGCAAAAATCCCCATGCACCAAATACCTAATTGAAGAAGTGTAACCTGACTGTTTTTTGTTTGATCCCCCGCAATATTATGCTAACGATGTATTCATATTTTGCAATAGAAATACTACACTTTTCTTTGCTTCTCAACAAACTCGTGATACTATGAACTGTTGAAAAATACTTTATACAACAACTCTTCCCCACTCAAGTAAGCTTTATGTTTAGCATGGTCATCCATAAATTATATATACCAGTAATTACTTAAAAGCAAACAGGAGAGGAGGGAGAGATGAAGAAAATGGGAGAGATATGGAATATGGAGAAAGAGACTATTAGCTAGGGGAATTATTGGGGGCAAAATCTGAGTTAGCTTGTTTATCTACATAATCGATCCAACTCGGACCTCGCTCTTCTGACTATTTACACAAACCCTAGTGCTCTAGGTAGGTATGGTATATATGAATTGTCTAGGTAAACATGGTACCCACAGTGGTTGATGGAGTTGATCATTTGCAAGATAATTTTTGGTATAGGGGGCTTGTTGAGAAGCAATCACAATGTAATAGGACTCACATTGCAAATGTGAAGCAGATAGGATCAATTGTGAAAAGGATCTGAGGTGAAACCGCAATATGATTCTTTTTACTAGATTAGACATTTTGGCATGCTTATCAGATCAGTTACAGCTTGAACAGGCCCATCTAGTGGACTATTAAAGAGTGAGTGAATCTGAGTTTAATTCATGTATAATTATAGTGATACTGAAATCCGAGTCCCAGAATCCAGCTCAGTTTTCATTCTCACGTTCTCTTTACAGCGCCATTCAACATTTTAAGCATCTTACTTAAAAATTACCCAATGGAGTGGGATGAAACCACCTTATTATAAAGCTAAACCTGCTTATTATGTTTAAAGTATATTTATTGCCAAAAACTTGCTATCCTTAACTGAAGGTTGCACTTTCTTTCATCTTTTGATGCAGAAACTCTCACCCTTTAATCAGTTACTTCCCCTTCCAGATTTTTGGGGTTCTGGCCAGCATCCAGTGTTATCTATTGTTCAGTTCTAAAATTTAAGATTAGGATGGTAATGTTAGCCATTTTCTTTCTATAGATCAGCTTCCCATAAGACAAAAAATCTCTGGGTGTGACTGTGAGAAGGCAAAATATCATGAGAGGTCAACATCTTTCATTGTCATTGTACACTAATTATTTCTTTCCTTGTATTTTTTATTTTTTTTTATTTTTTTTTGCCGTTTAAGATCACTATGTTATGTTAATTCCATCAGGGTATTCATTTGCATGTTTTTCATTTTTCCTTCTCATTTTCATGGTGCCGCACAAAATTCAAAATTGCACTAGTTATTTGTTTCCTTATAGTATTTTTTTTACATCTAAAAACCTTATGGATAATTTTATTCGGCTATTCGTTCCTCTGCGGATTTTTCAATTTTGCTTCTCATTTCCTCCATCAGGAAAGTGCTATTCACAAATTATTTGTATCCATGTAAGGTTTTTCCCCCATCTAAAATCCTATGTTAATTCTGTTGGACTGATCCTTCCTCCGTGAACTTTTTTGATTTTTTCCTTCTTACTTTCTTCTGCTGGGAAAGTGCCATCTGCAAGACTGAACTTTAAGCCAGCCACGGTTGACATATAACTGACTCCTATGGTTCTTATAAGCTAATTACAGTAAAACAGAGTGCACATGTTTCTCAAATAAGAAAAACGCTGTGAAACCAAGAAGTAATGTGATGATAAATTATTTTTCTTAACAGATACCAATGTATGTGGTGAACTGGCTTTATTAATGGTATACATGTGCCTCTGCAGTTATCCAGATATATCATACATGTGCCTTTACAGAGTATACATCAAGTTGGCATCACCAGATGAAGCCAAATCCATTTCAGGGGCTAAAAAAAAAAAAAGACAGAAAAGAAAAATCTTAGATCCTTAGGAATTTTAGAATGATTCTGGACATGAAAACAATCTCATAGCCCTTACAAGCCTTTTACCATATTTGGAGATTAAACATATTTCTTTCTGGATGTTAAATTCTCTGTTGCAGCCCCCACCCACCCCAAAAACACTCTCTCTCTCTCTCTCTCTCTCTCTCGATCTCGCTCTCTCTGTGTTATTGCAGTTTTATTTTGAGTGATGCAAGACTAGTGAATGACAACTGATTTTCCTTTTCTTCTTTATTTGGGGAATCTGAGAAGATTCAACCAGCTCTTCTAATAATCAGCCTGAAAAGGAGGAAGCCGATTCTCGTTCAATATATGTTGGTAACGTGAGTGGTTTTATCACCTTATTATTTTTTTAAATTTCTTTTTCTCTGTCACAGGATGCATATTTTGTCATTTGGCTCTTTACAGTGATTGATTTCTTCATAGTCAAATATCACTGATGTTCAGGCCTTTGTGAACAGTTCCTATACACATTATTTTTAGCTGAACATGGGAAATTGTTTGGTAATTTTACTTTATGGGAAACGATATCCATGTATTCTACATTTCTTTATGTGTTGTCCCCCTTTGTCCAATAAGGTCATAACAACTAGCTTTTACTTAGAAACATGTGGTTCAAGATACAACATGTAACAGAAAACTTTTATGGATTGTAATTGTAATTTCATGGATGTTGCTGCTTGACTGACCTAACTTAGGATCATTTTACAGCTGATTAAGCCATATGTATACTAGAGTTTCTAGCCTAATAATATAATAATTGACCTAGTGCTTGATCTTCATACTGCTTGATGATTTACAAGCTGGTCTAAGTTTGTCTCAGACTCGCAACTTGACTGGTTAAGTGGAATGTGACTTTTGTGTAATGCAGACAAGTGTAATTGCTGTTGCTTAGAATTTATCATTTTATGTTCTACGTCATTTTTTCTTATGTACAAGGATAGCTAAATATCCAATATCAATTGTCACGTCAAGTGATGTAAGTAATCATTACTGAATACCAAATTTTTTTCTGTTTTGCTTATTTCCGTGGCTGTTCCTTGGATACCATTTTGTTTCTTCAATGATCTTCTCTTGTTAATTTTACTTTAAACCATATTACTTGATATGTCCCCAATGCTAAAATCACGTTGTTCCACGCAACCAATCTACTTCGCATTATGAGTATAGAGGTAGTATCATGTGTGAGAATGCCGAAGATATCTCTATGCCATGCCAAGAAAAATCCTGTCTCTCATTCTGTCTTTCAATACTTAGCAAGTTGAGACCACACTCGTGTGCTATAAAAGAAGCTGAGTTTTAAGAGCCAGAAGCTGCAAATCCAGAGACAGGCTTTGTTGTCTGTTAGGAACAATTCAAAATATTTTTCTTGTTCATTATATATTTTATTAAATTTTAGAGAGGGGATGTATGCTCTTGCTATCTTTGAAGTTAGTGTTCTCTCAACATCTCTTTATTCATGGAGAGAGGCTGGAACTTTTTCTAAGGCATTTCCAGTAGAGAGGGGGAAAAAGAAATACTTTTAGCTGTTATCTGTTGCCAGCTAATTTAAGTCATTGGTGATATTATCTCTTCCAAAATACAGGTGGACTATGCATGCACACCTGAGGAGGTGCAGCAGCATTTTCAGTCCTGTGGGACTGTAAACCGGGTGACGATTTTGTCAGATAAATATGGTCAACCAAAAGGTTTTGCATACGTAGAATTTATGGAGATTGAGGCTGTTCAAAATGCTCTACTTCTGAATGAATCAGAATTGCACGGCCGTCAATTGAAGGTAGTTGAAATTATTGTTGTCGTTGTTGTTGTTGTTAGGAGGCACGAAAGGATGTTTGCAAGTTTGTAGGGTGATGCATTTGGTATTTGATCAGGTGTCTGCTAAGAGGACTAATGTTCCTGGAATGAAGCAATATCGGGGAAGGCGTCCCGATCCATATCTTGGATCAAGAAGGCCATTCATGGCCAGTCCACCTGACAATGCTCCATATGGTTATGGGTAAGCTAGGAGTTAATATTTTTCAGGGATGAAATGATGAGATAATGCATTCTTTACGATTTGGGGGCTTGGTTATCACTTATCAGTTGCTAGATGCCTGCCAACCACTTCTAGTTTATTTTAATCTCAAGAGTATTTGGATTTTTCCCCCTGTGAAGTTATTTTATTGTTCATTTTCTTACAAAGACGAGTTTTGTGCTTTGCATGAAATTACAGTTTCATCAATTGTTGTCTAGATTAGCTATGATTTCTTGTGGCACAATCAAATTGCATAATGTTTTCCCAGAAATTTTGATGTGAAATCTCTTTACTTGCAGGAGGTTTCCTAGTTTCAGGCGGCGTGCCACACGCTTCAGACCATACGGATAAATTCTGTTATTGCTTGGTGTTTACCCAAAATGGTCTATATTTTCGCCCCCATTTTTTGGTTTCTGGAGCTGCGAATCCTTATGACTTACATTATGCATAGAGGGCAAAATACCTGCTCAAATTTGATATTCAAACTTGATTGTGACTTGAGTTTGATGGTTATTCGCTAACACTCATTATACGAGTAAAAATAGTGGAGATTTTGTGGTCCTATGAAACTACGGTGGGAATTGAGTGACGGTCAAAAATTCAATGGTGAGAAAACATGGATAGTCAAAAAAGCTTATTTTAACATGTGATGGGTATTTTATTTTGTCGGTGTAGGTTAGCTGCCCCCCGGGGGTCGGGTGATTTTGAGGGGTATGGCGCTTCGCCGCAGTCCGAACGACTAAAGAGAACCTAGAACTCGTGTTGGGCGTATAGTTCCGTTCTAGAAAAAGGAAGTGGGGGAACGTCACTGGGTCAGCCTGTCTTTTTCTTTCCTCCACTTTTTAAATATTGACTTTATGTCAACGTGATTAATTTTAAAAAAAATATGCATTGAAGATGTTTAATTAAAGTTTGATTCAATTTATGGTAGTTGATTTATAAAAAGAAATAATAAATAGGTGAAATGAGCCAATAACAGTCCCTTCATATAGGTAAGGTGGCGGTGTAACCCTATGACTCTCTCGCGGGTGAACACAACTCGTGAAATAAGTGGTGTAGATTTAGAAGAAGTTTGAAATTTGTGGTTATAAATGAGTAGTTATTAAATTAGTAGTAAGTGAGATTATAGTGTATTTTAATAAAAAAAATCAACGGGGCTTAGTTTTTATTTTTACATATTTCACCGATAACTCAAATTTTTCATATTTCATTTTAATTTTATTGAGCTCAAATTTAGAATATATCTATACAAACACGCGCCTTGTTCTTGCACCGCATAATGAAGAGCAGGCTATCGGATCTGATCATGGCACACTAGCGGGGGTCATCATACTCTATAATTGTGTTTTTCTTTTTTTTTTTTGGGAAGCAAAACCAAAAATACTATTACTTCAAGTATCGCCGAGGCAATATAAAACTGGGATTTTATTTTTCGGTGGGGGTACTCATTGCACATGTATTTTGTTCTCATTGGGTCACGTCCGAGAGCAGGCATATTGATTAATTGATATGCCTGCCTACGCCAATAAAATCATACTCAAGTTAGGTGAGTTATTATTAGCTTTTAATACAATTAGTATAATTTAGGTGAGTTATTAATATTCCGTTCGATTTTTTAGTTATAACTAATATAGCACATGTGCGATCTAATGAAAAAACAACGCTAAAAAATATAACAATAGAATTTAAAAAATAAATGAGAGACATTTGTATATTAGTTGAAAATATAAACATATAAATGTACATTAACGGAAACAATCAACAGAAACAACTAGACCAATAAACTCATTAATTAAAATCTTTTCCTACATCCAATTGATCAATCAACTTGCATGGTATGTGTATAGGTACTTATTTATTAAACACAGCACTCCATCTTAATGTTGAATTATTCAAATCCCATACTTGAACCATGAATTGACTTTTTACACTCTGAATATCTTTGAAATTTCAGAAATTTTCATCTTATATGATTTTAAAACTCAAACATAAGAAAAAGGGAACTGGTCTGAAAGAAGAATAAATACTTATGAGAAATTTATTAGAGGTCAATTTTTTGATAAACAAATCTCAGAAACATTCTTAAGTTTCCAATTTCTGACTCATTATGCTAAAACATTAAAAAATTTTAAGAAAAAAAAAAGAAAACTAACCAGGTAAGCTTTGCGTGTTTCCAAGGAGAATGAGGCTAAAATTTCCTTGAAAAAAGTTATTGACATTCAAGTAAAGATCATTGAAGTGAACCAAGTTGACAATAGCCTTTTAAAGTTATAGTGCAAGTACAAACTTGCCAAGTGTTAAACTCTACCAACCACCGTTGACAATGTTTCGGCTAGTCATTCTCTTTGCAAAAAAAAAAAAAAAGCCATCTAACATTTCTCATTGCATACGTTTTCATAAACTTATATTGTATTTGATTGCATTTGTTTTTCATGAAAAATTGTAGGAAAAATTCTATCTTTATGAGTTTCTTTGGGAAATGAAATTTTAAATTCCATGGTAGGGGAAAAAGGGAAAATAAGTAAAATCTAACGTCATCAGTTATCTTACAATACCAGTCAAATGCGGGAAATATGGTAAAAACTACTAAAGTGTTTGACAACTTAGATTATAATCTATTTTGATTATAATCTGTAACACGACATTATTTCATTGTTTTCACTTTTTTCAAAAAGTAAAAATTAAGCTGCAATTTTTACTTTTTACAAATAGCAACTAATAAAATGATGCCACGTAGTAGATTATAATATAAAGACTTCCCAAACCGACACTTTTTACACATTTTTACAACCACATATTTCACATATTTTTATATTTTCAATACACATTCTACTTTTTACTCATTCTAATTTCAAGATCATGAGAATCAAAAAGCTCTTAGAATATAGATATACATTTTAAGTTAATGACAAAGGTATTATTATCTTTTTAGTTAGATCACATAAAAAAAAAGTGATATTTGAGATTGAAATTGTCAAGTTTAAAATGTTATGATTAAATTACACAATGGAATGAAACTTCAGGGTTAAATTGCGCAAATTAGTCATTTTAAAATAGAAAATAATAAAATAATAAAAAATATGACAGTAACCATGACGCCAGCGATTTAGGCGGGAAAACTTGTTTAGACTACTCTTAATTTAGATATATATATATATATAAATTTTAAAATAGAAAATAATAAAATAATAAAAAATATGACATCAGCCTTCAAGTCAGTGATTTATGCAGGAAAACTTGTTTAGACTACTCTTAAATTAGATATATAATAATATATAGATAGATAGATTACTCTTGATTTATATATATATATATATATATAGATAGATAGATTGGATCACCAATTATATTCATTCCCTAAATAATGATTGAAACTTAATTTGAATTTAAATGCATTTATTAAAATTCCAGTTATCCTAAGTATAGAGGGCTAAATGTAGTTAAATTCAAATTTGACTTTTAAAAGGGAAAAACGATTTTAATTGGGTTAGTTTATAAATGGATTTTAATTATTAAAATGACGTGAAAAGTTATATCACATCGGGCTTGATTGTGTGTTGTCATGTGTTTAAATTTTGAAATATAATTAGCTGATAAATGGAGACTTTAATTGGTAGCCAAAATTGGAGGTTCAAAATTAAAAAATGTGGGAAATGAAAAAGAAATAATAATGACTGTTTGTCACCTCTCTCTCACTCATCACTCGTGCACTTAGAATTGTCGTGCGATTATGGGAGTTGGGACCATTGTTAATCCAATCACATGGGTGGCGCCCAGTATTCACATCACAGGTTGTCGTTGTGTTTGAGCACTGACCTGATATTCTACGTACCTTTTTTTAATCATCATTTTCCTTTTTTATTTTTCTATTCACCATCTACCTCTTATCTTCTCTTTTGTTATTTTAGAAATTAATTAAAAATTATTAGATTATCTAAAAGATATTCTTTATTTAACAAAAAATGAGTGGCTTTGAATAATTTGGAGATAGAATGACCCACTTTAACTTGATTAATCAAGTGACATTAACACCAATAAATATGACCTTGCTGTATGTTGTATGCACAAGAAGTAATATTGCAAAACAAAGTGTGGTTAGAGTTATACAGAAAGGGTTTAGCACAGTAGACTTGAGCTGACGGGAAATTTGAGTGTGCATTGAGTTGGGTAAAGTGTGAACAAAATTCTACTTTGGTCAAATGAAGAATCGACGAGATCGATTCATCTTGTCTAATTTATTGCTAGAATTGAAACTCTTAAACACATATGTGAGTTTTCTATTAAAAGTAGCTATCTCAAAAATTGAAGTGGCTTATCATGGCATTTCAATTTTTTAAGCGTAGCCGTTCCTTTAGATGCATCTAAGCTTAAGATGTGTTTCAAGTCTTTCATTTTGTTATTCAATGATCGTATTTTATCATATATAGACCGTAGATTCAGCGTAGTTTTGGTTACTTTTATGTTTTACATTCTCTTGAACAATGAACATTCTTCATATCCTTCCAAAAAAATATTCTACCATTTTTTTAGGGTTAATTTCACAACCGGTTCCCAACCTTTGAGTTAAGAATCGATTAGGTTCACAACCTTTTTTTTGGCTCTCCTGGGCCCCAACCTTTCATAAATATACATAATATGTCTATTTTGTCACCCCACCCCACCCAAAAGGGTAGCCGGAAATGACAGCATTCCGACAGCACTTATTTTGGGGGAGGGGAGAGAGAGAGAGAGAGAGTCTCACCCCTATTTTGCACAACATGGGAGGAGATTCCCCCTCCAAAAGTTCCACCGGAAACAACAGCACTTATGAGGTGTCACCCCCATAAGTGCTGCCAGAAACGATAGCAGTTTTCGGCCACCGGAAATGGCTCCAGCGGCTATTTTTGGGGCCCACTTGAGGTGAGGTGGAGTGGGTGTTTTCTTTTTTTTTTAATTTTTTAATATTTTTAAATGTTTTGTTTTTAAAATTAAAACAAAAACTAAATGGTATAATTGTTATTTTCCATGAAAAGTTGAGGGAATAGTGACAAAAAGGACATGTTGTGAGCATTTATAAAAGGTTGGGGACTCAAGAGAGCGAAAAAAGATTGGAGACATAATCAATTTTTAACTCAAAGGTTGTGGACTTTTTGTGAAATTAACCCCTTTTTTATCATTATTTACACTAATTTCTATTTCTATTTTTTCTTTACTTTTAGTAGTTTTGATTTAAAACCACCTAATGGAGCCACTCTTACTCAGAATGTATAGGCTCACATTTAAACCTACATGTGAATTCATAAATTAGGTGTGGTTTCATGTACAAAATACCAAGTGGCTCCAGACTGGATTCACCCGTGTCCGATGGCTCTAAATCAAATTTTTTACTTTTACTTTTAAATTAAAATAGGGTAAATTTCACATATCTTCTCCAACCTTTGCAGTTATAATCGCTTGGATCCCTAATCTTTTTTTCTAACGCGATGGGTCCTCAATCTTTCATTAATACGCACAACAAGTCCCTCCTAACGGAATCCATCTTTATACCCTTATCCTTTAACATTTAAAAAAAAAAGAATTTAAAAATTAAAAAAATAAAAATAAAAAAGGGAAAAAAGTCCCACCCCACCCCACCCCACCCCACCCCCAACCGGCAACCACTTTGGTTGCCGGAAATGACAACATTCCAGCGGTCTAAATACTACCATTTTCGGCAGCAAAAAGTAGGGAGTCTCATCCCCTTTCATCTACAAGAAATGGCAGAAAAATGGGGGGAGACCACTCATCATTTTTTTGCCATTTCCGGCCGAAACCCCCGTATCCCCTCCCCCCAACAATTCACTGCAACCTTAAATAGCAGAAAACATGGAGAGAGACCATTTCCGGTAGAGGAAAGAGGGGAGACTCCCCCTCCCCCAATTTTTCTGCCATTTCAGAGAGAAACCCCCGTTTTCTCCCCCTATTCACTGCAATTGGAAATGGCAGAAAAAATGGGGAGAGACCATTTCCGACAGAGGAAATGGGGGAGACTCCCCCCTTTTAGCTACCAGAAATGACAGTGAGATAGTGGGGGGCTCCCCCTTTCACTTTCCACTTTTTTTTCTTTTTTTATATGTGTTTAAAATTTTTAAATTCCTTTTATATTTTTAAAATTTAAAGGGAATGGGTGTTGAGGTAATTTGACCAATGACTTAATAGAATTTTGGATGGATTCAGTCTATATAGACCTTTTGTGCGTCTCTGTGAAAGGTTAAGGACTCAACGAGCTAAAAAAAGTTATAAACTATTATAAATACAAAAATTGGGGGCCTTTTGTGAAATTTACCCATTAAAATAATCTCTGTCTCTCCATGTAAATGTGCCATCTTTTATTTATCTATAGATAAGATGACATTATGTGCTTTTCAAAAAAAAAAAAAAAAGATGAAATATTACACGTTACTAATTTATGAAGCCACAAAGTACAAACAATTGACAATAGTCAAACCCATTGTACGTCTCAGGGTGAAAAGCGACGCGTCCAATAAAAAGATTATTGCCGCCGAGTCCCATCAAATAAGTACGGGAAAAGATAAGTGAAAATATCAGAAAATGGGAGGGTTAAAAACAAAAGGGCGAGGTGAAATTGACTCGCACTTATGATTGTCTATTAATGATTTTCACGTGTCCGTTATTGTCTGTACTATTACGGGACCCATAAATGTTAAAATGACCGTTGAGGCTTCCAAGTTAAAGGGCGTGTTTGGTTATCATAAAATGGGAAATTATATCATGCAACAAAAATGAGTGGACTCCATCTGGCGACCAATGATGATAATAATTAGCAAAAATGATATATAACCATATGTATGACATTATATAATACTATATAAACATGTGACATGTATCGATGTACGTTATATGACTGTAGTTTTCTATGTAGCGTGTCTCAATACACACCACATAATTATATGACAGCATGTGATGTCATAATATATAGTGTTAGATCGAAACTCTAATAATTAGTGTTAATTTTTGCATTTTGAACATTTTGGACAAAGATTAACATCTCCCACATAGCTTGCTGCATTATTTTTGTAAGTGTTTATGACACACGTTATAATTAACACTGGAGCCTGAAGCCTTATATTTGGATGCCAATGTTTGAAATGTGTGATGTTAAGTATAGTTTCGATCCCGATTTCTTGCTATTCATCTAGTAGAATTATTCTGTCAAATACGCACGTCTGAAAATTATTAAACAACTCACACACGTATATTTGGAGGGATCATCCCGTCGAACTCATACGGAATTCATTTTTGATGGTCAAAGTAATAAGGGAAAGAATGTTGTGAATAATAAGTAAAAATTTACAATAATGATTAGGATGAGAATGAAATTACCCAATCACATGCTACTGCAGGGTCTGGAAAACAACTTTTGTCGGTAAGGAAGAGCACTGGCTGGGGGCGCGCGATTTGAAAGAAGAGCATCTCCAGTTGTGAAGGGAAGTGACAAAACGGCAAAAGCATGGTTCCCTTTTTTTCCAACTCCAATTTCGAAAACTTCTTGTTTGGTAAGGATTTAAAAAAAAGAAGTGAATTTATAAATAGATTTAAAATTTAAATTTTATATAGGTGTCGAGATTTGATTGAGATCGGAAGAGATGTAATAATTAAAATATTATGAGAGTTCACGTCACATCAAATATGTGGTTAAATATAGTGTTGTCATGTGTTTAAAATTTGAAATTTAAATTAATTGATAAATTCAAGGCATTTTTAATTAGTTGCCAAACATATATGTTTTATTATATTATATTACATGTATTAAAGGGAGTAGTGATGTGCTAACACACCACACCACACCACACCACCATTTAATACTAGTGATGTGCTAACACACCACACCACACCACACCACCATTTAATACCGTTGTGATAACATACGTTTGGTGTCTAAAATTTCCCATGCCTCTACCCTCAAAAAAGCTCTCTGTTTTTCATTTTTTTTCACACTATTTTAGAAAGTTTGACTAGAACTAGATATATTCTTTAATCCTCAGTCCTCACACCTTACATGCACCTATCATGTCTTATTACATGTATGTATTAACTGTACATTCACGCTCAAGAGCACTAACACTTAAAGTATAAGTTCACTACTATTTCGCGCATCACAATTTTTTGACATTGAATTTTTCTCACATCCATTTCAAAATCACTACCACTGACTATTATTGTTTCTCTTTATTCAATATTTATTTCTACTTCTCACTCTCTTTCCTTTCAATTTAAAATATTTCTTCTCTTTGTCTCTCAACCCACCTAAAGTTCCACGTCTTCTCTCGTTGTCACTTTCTAAAATAATGGAAAAGATATTAAAGATATTCTTTCTAGAAAAATGAGTGGTTTTGAATAATTTGTAAAGAAAAAATAACACGTTCTAACTTAATCAATCAAGTGACATCAGCACCAATAAATACGGGCTTTCCGTACGTATTATATATTGCAAAAAGTGGGTTGAGTAGAGAAATGGATTCTAAAGAGCTTTACCAAAATTAAGAAATTTATAAAATCAACACCAACTACATATTTTTCACAAAAAAATAAATTTTCACACTTTTTAGCACTTTTTCTTTATAACACTTTTTCTTTACACTTCCATCACACATTTTACTATAAATATAAATTCCCTTTACATAAAGCTAGTAAGAACAATTGTGCATTGAGTTGTGTAAATTGTATTCATTTCCATTCATTTTCTTCCTTGCTTTTTTTTTCTTTTCATTTCAATTTAAATAATCTTCTCTCTCTCTTTGTCATTTTCAAATATAAATAAAAATTAATTAAACTAGCAAAAGAAAAAGATATTCTTTATAAAAAAAAATGAGTGGTATTGAATAATTTGGAGAATAAATAAACACGTCATAATAATCAAATGACACTGACTCCAATAAATATGGGCTTGTTTGTTGTATATTACATGTATGCAGAAGAAGTGGGAAGCGAGTCAGTGTGCATGTAATATTGCAAAAAGAGCATAGAGTAGAGAAATAGGAAGAGTTTACGAGTGTGCTAAACTTGGTGGAAGATTTTGAGCGTTTGTTTGGGTTTTTTGTTGATCAAAAAAATACAAAACTGATCATCAAAGGACACACACAATTTCTACGTATTCAATGCAATGTGGTCTCTAGCGCATGCCCAAGCCACCGTTCCACCGTCTCTACTTCAACAATCCAATGGCACTAGAAATCGAACCCGCTTCAGGAACCATCTTTCCATGGCATTTTCCAATTCCTCTGTTTCAGGGGTGATCAGCAATGACGTTGCATTTGCCGGTGAAACCGCTCATGATTATCAAAAAGGAGTCAAGTTTCTTGTTGATACTGTACCTGAGTTGAAGACGTTGCCTTCGGAGTTTGCTCTTCCCTTGCTGCAAAATCCATTAGCTGTCCCTCATGTTGAAATACCTGTCATAGACTTGAGCGGTCTTGATGGAACGCCCCAACGTCGAGCTTCGACGATTCAGGACCTCAACTCTGCCTGCACTGAGTGGGGATTCTTTAGGGTGAGTTTATTACTACTTTTTAATTACCCGGTTTTCCTTTTTTGGGTAATATATATATATAATAATTAATGCATACTGATTCTTGCTTGTTTAAAAATGGGTAGATCATGAATCACGGCATTGAAATGCGTCTAGTGAATGAAATGCTTAAAGTTGCAGAGGAATTCTTTGAACTAAGTTGTGAGGAAAAAATGAAATTTGCCTCCCCTGACGTCATGAGTCCAGTAAGATATGGCACGAGCTTGAACACTTCTGCCTCATGCCCGACATTGGAGGGACTATTTCAGACATTATGGCCATCCCTTTCACAAATCCTTCCATCTCTGGCCAGACAAGCCCCCTGCCTACAAGTAAGCTTATACACATGTCCCCTAGCTAGCTATTTGATTGAGAGTACCATGATCGATGATTTTAAAATGGACATATATATATATATGTAGGGTTGTAGCAAGAGAGTATTTGGAGCAGATTTGGGACTTGGCCATGAGATTGGCAGGTGCAATATCTGAAAGTCTAGGGCTCGAACCTGACTACATAGAAAAAGCATTTGGTGAAGGGTTTCAAGTTCTTGCTGCTAATTATTATCCGCCATGCCCTGAGCCTGAAAAGACCTTAGGACTCGCGGGCCATTCGGACCATGGTGGACTTACAATCTTGATGCAAAATCATGATTGTGATGGATTGCAAATCAAACACAATGGTGAATGGACCGCGGTTCAACATGTTCCGGGCACTTTTCTCATCAATGTCGGAGATTATCTTGAGGTTAAGTATCTAACGACATATAATTATTACACAATACAAAGAAGCAAGATTTTTAACTTGTTTATTCAAAAACTGAGTACAAGAATCTATACATTTTGTAGATCTTGAGCAACGGAAGGTACAAGAGCGTGGAGCATCGAGCAGCGGTGAACGCTCACAGAAAGAGGATTTCAGTAGCGGTTGGAAATGGACCCCAGTTGACAGCCCAATGCGCCCCCGCTACGCAGCTATTAGACAAGAAAAGCCACGTCCAATATCGACCTATTGAGTACCAAGACTATGTGAGGCTTCAACAGAGCAGTGCAATAAGAGGGAAGACACCATTGCAAGCCATAAAAATCAACAATTAAGCCATAAATTTCTCCTTTGTCTGTTCATTATCTTTTCAGAATTGGTACGATTGTCACGTTGTCTAGCCTAAATAAGTTAGGCACCATTGTTGGTGTCTAACATGTGTCCATATCAGGCTAGCTATTTCCATCTGTGGATTGTTGGTGATCTTTGTATTATTTGTAACATTTAAGCTTCTTTTTTCCAATTACAATGGTAACCCATGTTTGCTTCCAATACGTACGCATGATTTAGTTATTTCTGGACAAGGCATCCATAGACAACTATAGATTTTTAAGATGGAAATGAATGCTGTGCGCCACAAAAATAATTTAGAATCAAATAGCTGGTTTCATAAAAAATCAACATTAAAAAAAAAAAAAGAGGAAAAATGAAAGGGCTTAATTATTGAAGTATTGTGTATTATATACACTAATTACTTCTAAAAAGAAAGGGAAAAAAACATTATGTAATTAATAGTACCAGACGGTGATATGAAATAATACTGATCACCTGTCAAATCATATCAACCGTAGACATTATGCAACACCATCTCTCTGGTGCCGTCAAATTCACTTTTAACAATAGAATAAGTAAAATATCATTTTGATTAAAAAAAAAATTCTGAAGCCAATTTTCCCATACCATAGGAGCCCCCACCTATGTATCACTATCTGTGTGGCCAATCTCTCCCATACTACTGGGGCACATAGGCTGTCCATGGACCAATATGTCTATCAACTTCCAAAATTACAATAGGGTGGACCAAACGTGATCGACCACTCATATTTTTTAACCTCACCGTCTTCAATTTAGATAGATGGCACTTATCACGTCTACTTATGCACCGGCCACTAGCTATTATTTGTTGGAGACTAATTTTTGCACTCTACTGAGCGTAATTTCATTCACCCCTTTGACAGTGGTATTTTTACTATCCGTTAAAAGGGTTAAAATTATTAGAGGGAGCATGAGAAATAACATTTAATAGGAAAGAGAGAGTGTTAAAGTAATACAGAGAGATTTTAGATTATGATTATTGGTTAACTTATTTTTCCTTTTTAGTTTTTTTTTTTTTTTTTTGTCTTTTCTAAGAATACAATTTTTTATTTGAACAAAATCAAGTCTATTTTTTAACCTAAACATATTTAAAGTATGTCTCAAATTAAAAGATCTTGTCAACGACTTTAATATCAATTAATTTTTAAGATCCAATTATAAGTATATCACCCGATAAAATGCATCAAAGAGAACAAGTAAAAGTATTAATTTTATTTTTTTAATTTTTGACCCATATCTTTCTTTTCAATTATTAATTCAAGTAAATTCTAAATAGTATTTACTTCAATTAATATTTTTAAATATCGAATAATAAACTTATAATGGGATCTTAAAATTGATATTTACATTTTTCTTATTCATACTTCAACATATAACTGTTCTTTAAGAGGACCCCAAATCAGAGTCTGAAAATAAAATGTAAATATTTTTCTTATTTAAAAATATTCATTCAAGTAAATAACATTTATAATTTACTTGAATTAATAAGTTTGAAAAGAAAAACATATCGTTCAAAATTTTAAGAAAATAAAATTAATACTTTTAATTGTTCTCTTTGATACATTTTATCAGATCTTAAAAATTAAATCATATTAAAGTAGTCAACAATATCTTTATTTTAAGACCTATGTTGAATATGTTTCTTTTAAAATATTGACTTGATTTGGACAATAATAGTAGAAAGAGAAAAAAAAAACTTATAAAATTGAAAATAAGTTAACCAATTACAAGGTAATAATATAAAATCCCCCTAACTCTTCTTTCTCTCTCCTATTAACTATTCTTTCTCCCTCTCCCCCTAATAATTCTTCCTTCTCCTTTAGCGGAGGGTAAAGATTCTGGGGTGAACAAAATTACAATTGACTCTACGTGGGTTTCCTGCGGCCTTAGCCTCTTTTATTCAATTTTATGTTATTGGTCCGTTTTGGCTACCAACGATAATTGGAAGGATAGGGAGAATCGTACTTATATAAGTGCTATAGAATTGACATTTCTTAATGATGTCAGTCACTGTAATTGAATTATTACTAACAATTATTACAACCGTTATTTGGCCTATTTTCTCTACCGGTTGTAGTGGGGTCCAATTTCATAACGATAGGAAAAACTGTGCTTATATAAACAGTTGAGCTCATGTCATTGTAGTTAACGAATCACTACAATGTGCTCTTCCGATCTACTGTTATTTGGTCCATTTTCTCTACCGGTTATAATGAGATCCAATTTTATAACGTTAAAAAGAACTATATTTATATAAACGCTTTTGGTCACGTTATTGTAGTTGAAGTACTGTGACTACCATAACCTTTATTTGGTCCATTTTCTTTGCCGATTATAACGGGATCCAATTTTATAACGATAGGAAGAATTATTTTGCTTATATAAACGCTTGAAATCATGTCATTGTAATTGAATTACTGCGATTACTACAACCATTATAACTTAATTCAAGTATAAATAGTTGCCAAACAACAGTTTTAACTTTCTTCAACTCTTCTTCTGAATTAACACGTGATAAGTTGATGGTGAGTCCAACATCAATACATCAGTACTGAAAGGGAGAGGAAAGAAAATTATACAAAATGGTAGGGCCAAGATTATATTGGAGGAAGGGAAATATCATCACCTACCTCTTTCCTGAATCACGTGTCAATAATTCATACCTACGTCGTACATATTATATATTATTGTCCAAAAATAAATTAATATAGGTGTTCGATTCGATGGAGATTTAATAATTTTTTAACTTGAATTTTATATGGGTGTTTGGTATATTTATTAAAAAATAAATAAAATGTGTGTAGCTATTGTGACAAGTAATAATGAAAATTAAGCACCTCTTACAATTGTTGAGGATCCCCTAAATGTTTTTAGAAAAAACGAACTTTTAAAAATGAGATGATGTTTTCTATCACTAGCTAATAGTAATTATTTGCATCATATGTGACATGAAAATTTATATTTTGATCATTATTATGATTATAATTCAAATCAACTTGTTAACCTAGTTGTACTATAACGAATACCCAAATTATCAAGTTGCAAGGACGACTAGAGGTCACCATGTTGGAATTATGGTGTCAATCTCTTGACTTGATGGTGTTTTTAAAAAAAGAAAAAAGAAAAAAAAAAGAAAAATTAAATTCTAAAATCTAAGATGGGTGAATGCCATTCACTTTTACACTAACTTGTAATTTATTATTTTGGTTTTTTATTTACTGTGACTTGCATTTAAAATTTATGTACAAAGAGTTGATTACCCGAAATGCCACTGTACTTACAAAATATTATCTCGCATGCCATTATACATTAAAACGCACTTCAAATGCCACTAAACTTATAAAAGTACTACTCCGTTTGCCACTCCGTCAAAACCCGGTTAAAACAATAACGGCAAATGAGATAACATTTTCACAAGTTCATTGGCATATGGGATGACTTTTTTTATAAAGATGGTGGTATTTGGAGTAATTAATTTTGTTGCATCATTGGTTTATATGAGAAATGTATCTTTAATATTAGATGACCGTTTTACGATATATACCAGATCATATATTGATATTTGCTTTACAAAACTTGAGAGATCGGAAGAGCACACGATAACCATTTGTTTTTGGTGAATGAAGTTGGAAAAAAAAGATTCTCAAGTTTTGTAAAGAAAATGTGGTTAATTATTCGTTCAACATACGATCTGGTACATATCGCAAAACAATCATCAAATATTGAAGATACATTTCTCATATAAAAGAATGGTGCAACAAAATTAATTACCTCAAATACCCCTATACTTATAAAAAGTAATCTCAGATGTCATTGCACTTTATAAAATTCAGCTTATATGTCACTGAACTTGTAAAAATGTTATCTTATTTGTCACTCTGTCAATACCCAGTTAAAAAAATAACGGCTAAGACACCATGTCACAAATTCCGTCAACCATGTCATCAAAAACGTTATTGTTTTAACCAGGTTTTGACGGAGTGGCAAACAGGACAACACTTTTATAAGTTTAGTAACATTTGAAGTGAGTTTTAAAGTATAATGGTATGCGGGATAATATTTTGAAAGTATCGTGGTATTTCAGGTAATTAACTCACGTACAAAGAAACGGTGCTAATTTTTATTTATATACATGTTACACATTCCCAAAGCCTATTTTCATATGTAACATGATAACATAACATATGAATTCCTCGGTCTCAACTCAATTCAAATAGTACTATCAATCAGTCCAGATATGGCTTAATTGATTTTATATGCTTTTTGTCACGCACTAATGCACTAAGCAAAACGGCGAAAGTGGAAAGTCGATGATTTACCTTTTTCTTCTCGTCTTCATTTTTTCTCCTTCTTTGGACAACTCATTTTGTAGCAAGTACATATGGGCTAGGTAGAGCTACTTAACCTACTATAGTCAATTTTTTATATATATTCTTAGTAATAATTAGGAGAGTGGTAGAAAGGCCGGGGTCTTAATTCTTTAAAATATAATTATTTTTCATTCTTAGAAAAGTCATTAAAACAAAATTGCAAAGCCTTTCATTATCACATATATGCCACAATGCCAATTGCCAATGTGTTTGCCGGCCATGTCCCAAAAATCTACGTGACAGGCTTTAATAAGGTCGGCATTATCAGTAGTTCAGGGGGAAAAATGAAATAAAAAGCTAGTCAAATGATGTTGAATTCTTGCGTAACATCTAGTAAAAATTTAACCAAGAATTAAGCAAAGTGATAGTATTTTGATAATGACAGTGAGGGGAAATTACTTGAAATTCCGATAATGATTCAATTGAACTCTAAGAAGTAGAATATGATAATATAATTGTATTGAATTGATACTAGAAATATCAAAAAAAAAAAAAATTGTAACAATACAATTGTATTGAATTGTATCAATTGGAAGGATATAGGATTTGTCACTCAAATGAATACCAAAGATGAGAATGTGATAATGTGACCGAATTGAATTGCCTCAACTGTGAAGTTACAATATTGCTACCCAAATAAATGTCAATAATTAGAATATGACTATTGACAACATGATCGATATTTTGGCAATAAATTAGAATTAGAATGTGGTTATTGACAATGTATTGCTATAACCACACGAGTTCGTTATTGATAATGTAAACGCTAGTTTGACAACGATCGAGTAATCGCTTGAAATGCCACAAGAATTCAAAGAATTGTAACTCAAATGAACCTAAAGGCAAGAGGGTGGTTAATAGTTAGGAGGATTTGTGTAACGGACGCGGTTTCATACACAGTGGCAGAAGTCTTTATTCTTAAAAATCGATACAAATACAATTCAAAATATCGAGGCGCTTTCGCTGCGCACTCTGATGATTAAATGTTCTGTTGGGCTACCCACAACGAAACCTCGGCCGCACACACCGAAGTCTCGATCACATACATATATCCCCTCCGTCTTAGGACGATCCGGCCGCATAGCTTTTTAATTCAATACCTACAGGATTGTAGAAGATAGGGAGTGAGTACAAAAGTACCCAGTGAATAACAACATGTATTGGCCCACATAAAACAATACAGAAGAGGGGTTGCTTTATGCACAAAGAGGTCATCCACAAAGACACACAGATACAAAGATACGAAG